>GL380071.1:37515-84661 GCA_000143925.2 Caenorhabditis brenneri
ATTACACTATATTGGCATCTAAGAGAGTGGTGGCGATTTGTGACAACTAGTTTATGATACTCTTAGGCGGATTACTCAATGGTATTTTCATATCCATTTGTAGAGAACTCTTAATTTGGTATTATCACCTCCATCTTAAGCTGAACAGCTGTGTAAGGAGGGTCATATAACATTGCGGAAAGGGGAGAGATGAAAAAGAAAGGGGAAAGAGAGAAAAAGATACAGTAGGAAAAAGAGAAAAAGATACAGTGGGGAAAAAAAGAAATTTGAAATTTGAAATTTGAAAAAAAGAATTTGAAAAAGAATTTGAAATATGAAAAAAAGAATTTTAAACCGCAAAAAAATTTGAAAGAATTTTTTCAATGGAGCAACAGTTGCTCCGTTCGCGCAAGGTAATAAAATGAGAGAGAGCCATTTTTTATGACCGGCGGCGGCGGCGGCTTTTCCTTTGATCGTTATCTAGCGTCCCCCACTACTAACTATGAGACAATGAGGGTAAAAGATATTGAACAGCGCAATTATTGCAACTGGAAAGAAGACAAAAAAAGGAAAACATTATATATAAAAATTAAAATTCATTAAGATTCTTGAGGACTCTTAGCAGGCTTTATTACATTCTCAACAAGCTTGATCAACAGAGAAGTCCTCAGCTTCTTCTCGTGCAGTATCCATTTGATCAGGAAAAGCAGGATTTGGAGTTTCCATGATTGGTGAAGCTGGTTCTTGTCCTCCAACATCCATGAGTGGGTGACCAGACTCAGCGACATCTGGAAGAATCGTATATAAACTCTTAATGCTCAAACCGAAGTTCTTACCTCGATCATTCCATTCAGAGGTGTCCATCGCATCATCCTCTTGAGCAGCTTCATAGTTGGATCCTACAGGTGCAACTTCTCCAACTTCAGCATCCATCAGAAGGTCCTCAATGGCAGGACGAATGTGCTGGAAGTATGCAATCCCCTGATGAGGGACATACGGAACTACTGCCAATTCATTTTGTCCGCCATGTTAGAATCCTCCCCTTCATGGGCAACGTGACCAGATTCTTCATTGAAAATTTTTTGCTCACCGAGGGCTTGAATTTGGAAGCCGGCGCTCAGATGTTGCAGAGGATGAGCAACAAAAGCAACAAAACCGCAATTTGCTGATGGGATGTTCATTCTAATTGCTTCGTGCGCATTTGGTGGATTCTCGAAGAATTCGTGTCCTCGATACGGTGTGTACAGCACGATTTGCCAATCTTCTTCTCTATTCTCCTATTCTTCTCTTCTACGATTCTTCTTTTTTCGACGGCAACTGAAAATTGGAAGAATCAAGATCATTCACAAGGTCTAAAAGTTTGCTTACTTTGCTCCACACGCTTCACATCCTCGGCCGTGTACTCCCGTGGCGTCGCTACCATCAAAATTGTGCTTGCCATTGATTGACTAGCTGAAAATCGTGGGTTGCTTCATTAAGAACTCAAAGAACTCAAAAAGACAGTCCAGTGTTGGGTTTTTATAGCTACACTCAACTTCATACTCAAAAAATCCAAAAAATCAAATCGAGTGAGGCCCTCATCCGGAGAGCCAGTAGATTTTCCCAAAGATCTGAAAGAAGTTGTTAATTAACAATGAACAACTTTAAAACAATGAGGATGAAAAATATTGAACAGCGCAATTATTGCAACTGGAAAAAAGACAAAAAAAAGAAAACAGTATATAACAAAGTTCAAGTTTATTGTTCAAAAATATAATTGTTAGCAAGTTTATTCATTTCTTTAGGCATCGATCTCGTTGCAACGGGCTCATTTTGCATTCTCATCAGCATTCTTTTCGGATCTTTTTGGCTTTTCATAAACGCTGTAAGCATGGGAATCATTTCATTACATTTATTGATTATTTTTCTCACCTATTCAACTCCTCTTCAAGCTTGTTTTGATGACGGCAGACGTCTTTCCACCTCTTACGGAGAACTTTCGCTTCTTGGTCCAGCTGTCCCTTTTCTGATTGCTTTACTTTCATTATTTCTCCCATCATCTTAATATCGTCTTTTATCTCGGCGATTTCCATCCTTTGGCCATCCGCCATTTCGGCGAATGTTTTCTCTCTTCTCTCTAACTTTTTTTCCTTTTTCTTGACCATCTTGGAAAGTTGCAACAATGTTGACTCCACTCCATCCCGTTGTCTATATTTCTCGAAGAGTTCATCAAAAGCTTTTTCTGATTTTTCTCTCCATTCGCAGAAATCTTTAAACAATTTCTCTTGCTCGGTTTGTCCTAAAAAAATTCAATTTCATCGAAATTTCTCTCGATTACTGTTAACTTACTCTTGATGAATTCACTTTCAGACTCAACGTCAGAACCAACGTCGGAAGTTTCTGATTCGCTCATCTCACTGAAAAGTTAGTTATTCATCAAAAAAAAAGATGACAAGCTTCAAAGATATCACATAGTTTTTGCAACTGAGAGTTGTACAAATAATGGAAACAGAAATAGTATAATTAAAAACACTTTATTATACACAACATAAACATGGAAAACGGGTTATTTTAAATTTGGTATTATGAATTCAAACATAAATTTGATCCAATGTGCATCTTGAACAAAACCAGAACCTGTTTGCCATACATTTATATAAGCATGCGGGGTTTGCAAGAAAACAAAATCAGACAGTGTTCCCACCAAAACCAACAAAAAACTGGTCTGCCAAAACTTAGGTTGACCAATTTGACTGCCTATTCAGGTTTAGCCATACTGTCACGCTTTTCTCAAGATTTTGAAACGCAAATCGTTGGCCAAGTTGAGATTTTCCAAGATGAAAGAGCTCTCGTCGGAGTATCGGTGCTTTTCAGGAACATTCACCATTTCTCGAGCCATATCTTTTAGCCGTCGTCATCTTTGGTAATTATATCTCTTTCTATGCCACTTAAAAATCGAATTTCTATATCGATAGGTGGTCTTCCAATATCACTTTGTCGAAGTGTTCGGTTCAGGTTTTCTGCCAAAAAAATTCAGAATTATTTCCCAAACCATATTTTTTACGTTAGTGACTCGAGCATCAAGCACTGACCCTGTTGGTTTTTCCTAGTCTTCAATTGCTCCTTCTATCCACATTGAGGTTACACGTTTTTACATATTACCTTTTTCTGAGCCTCTAATTTTGTCGTTCGTTTCAGCATCCTTCCAGAATCCAGAATCACCTGGCAGCTTTAGGCATCATGAGAAATTTCCACAGCAGTCAGAGCCAAGTTTTCAATCACCAGAATTCGAAGACATACGGCTTTCTCTACAGCACTCAAAAAATATCGTCGAATCATTCCAACCGGGGCCACCATTGAAGTTTTGTGTTCACGTCTTGGCGTTGAGTGAATTTCATGACTTGGAACTGCAAAGTAAAATACTTTTTCTGATATTTTTTTCTCAGTTTGTCAAAAATTACCTCAAAGGTTCCATATTCAGTTGAGAAGTCGGGGAAACTTGAACATCAATGGAGCCTATAACTATGATGCTCAGCTCCGCATGAAACCAACAAAAACTCTGCATCCTCACAATTTGAAAGGAATTTAAGGGCCCTTCAACCAGTTCCAAGTGTTCACGTTTCCAGACAGCACTAGGGATTATTTGAGAGCACTTCTACTGATAATCAGCACTCGACCGACTTCATTCTCCTTTGCTTTTTGGAAGTTAGATACTTTCATCGAATCTCTGGTCACAGATATTATCGTAAACATGTTCGTCTCTTTAGACTTCCGGTATTCGGTACTTTTTTTGAAGAATCAAACTGAATCACTCCGGATGTTTTGGAGATTTGTTCTTGGATATGTAGCAAACACAGGGCCAATTGAAATCTAATTCTTTCCATTCCTTCATAGCTTTATGGAAAATATAATATACTTTTCGAGCATGAGGCTTGAAAAAACAAGCACATAGCTTTAATCATAACTCAAAGACTTACCCAATCATCCAACTAAACCACTCGAAGTCCCAGTGGCATATTTTCGAAAGTTCTTCTGTAGACATGCGGTTTTCGGTGCTGTTCCGGAAGATTCCAGCAACATCACTCCGGACGTTTTGATGTGGTGCAAACAGTCGGAGATCCGATTTTCGCCATCCCTTCATGAATTTCTGGAAAAATGAACATAAATCTTGCGTCTAATGTTTATTGATTTTACACGAGTTGGATGGACCCAAGGCAAATTTCATAATCGGATGGGCCCGAAAGAAAGGGGTTCAAAAGTTGAATGAACCCAAAAGAGCTTTTTTTCTACTCTTCAATCAAAAGATCTTTTATTTCTTCTCGGAACCGTAACGTCTCGTACTTCATTGAGTTTTTGAATCGTAAAATAAGACTTTTTGAGAAAAAACGGGTCCAATATTCGAGTTCATTCAATATTTTAACCCATCTCTTGGGTCCATTCAGTTTTCGACCATTTGTTGGGTACGCCCATTTTTTTATTCTTTTCATGGGTGCATCCGACTCAAGTAGAACCTGTGCACTGAAATGAACATGCATAATTTTGAACAAAAATCAAAGACTCACCCGATGGAAAGTGGCGAAGCGATTTGAAATCTTCTCGACATATCCGTGAGAATTCCCTTATCGACCTTCGGAATTTCGCACTGAATTCCGTACTCTTAACAGCAGCGGGCTGGATACTTATTCATTCACAGCTCTTCTTGGGTCATTCTTGAAACTTTCTGAAATTAAAAAAAAATTTATGATCAATCCAGAGCAATAAAAAAACAACAGCAAGGCATTATTCTCAAAAACGTTGGATTTGGCTTTCGACTCTTCTCCTCATTTATCCGCGACGCATACGCACGCGCTCCGAGGACTAGTGGTCCGCAGAATGGTGAGTGAAGGGGGAACGCGCAAAGAGCCACTTGACCTTACCTCGGGTCCAAAAAATAGTGGTGGTCCCTTGGAGTATGTAGAGTGGGTGGAGAGAATTGGGCGAAATGAAAATGATGAAAAGAGACACTGTGGAAATGATGTGCTTCCGAGATTTTCATAGGATGATTATCGAGTTTTTCCGAATGCATTCCGACGCATTTGGCGCTGACTAGTGGGCTCTGGGAGAAAAAATTGCTAAGCTGGTCGTTTTTTTTTCACGAATAAACTCACCGTCACATGTTTTCGGTGAGAAAATTGAATTTTTCAACTTGTTTTGATCATCGCTGCCTCCAGAAACATGAATTTTTTTCCGAAGAAATCTGCAAAACAAAGATAATTGATATTTTTATCAGTAAGATGAACTATGGCGGGAAAGTTGTGACGGAAACTAACACAATCGGTCAAATATGAGCAGAGAAAGAGATCAACATTGTTATTTCCTAAAAACTCATGGGAAAATCATTCCGAAAAAACCGTATACGCGAGTATTCAGTGAAAAAAATAGCGTTTTTCTCTTTTTTGCGGCCAAAATGCATCAAAAACGAAGTTTTTGGTATCGTTAGAACCGGAAAAATTATTTTCAAAATAAAAAAGTATTTTTTCGTGAAAAAATGGCTGAAAACGCGGAAAAACGAAGGAAATTAGCTAAAATGTATGGAGAAAAATCCGCGGCCCCGAGTGGAGAGTTAGGTCATTTTTTCTCTGCCACACACTAAGTGTTTGCCAATAGGGGAGGCAACAGAGGGTTTGAGTGTGTTGTCGTGTTGGAGAAACGGGGAGAAACGGTCGAATGAGCGCACTTTCCTGCAGGCCTCACCCCATTATTTCTCAACGTCAAGGAGTGGTCGAGTGGTAGAGTGATTGCCTGGTAAACGAGCACTTTGGGGTTCGTTTCCACCTCATTCATTTTTCTTTTGTTTTTTTTTTCTTGCTGCGTATTTTCAAAAACTTGCTGCGCATTTTTCATTTTTCCGCACCAAAAATAGATTTTTTAAAAACTCACTTCAAAATTTTGAATAATCAAAAAGATTAGAGACCTAAAGAACCAGAAGGCTCAGAGTGTCCAATTCGACTTTGTTGTCACATTGTTGTTCTGAAAATAGGGGTTCAAGAATGCAAAAAAGAAATTCAGATTAAAACATATTTCACAGCAATTTTGCAACTGGAATTGATTTAGGAAAAAAAACTAGAGAAAATAGACAAGGGATAATAATATTCAAATTTATTATCAATAAAAACAATTATAAACAATTATCTTCGTAGTTTTCCAAAAATCAAATACAACTTTATTGAGTTTCAGAACTAGAGAATTGACAGCTAAAATTGAAAAAGACAAAAATTTTTGCCGGTATTTCAAAAAAAAAATTGTCAATTTCCGTACAGTCTCTTTGATTTGAGTTGCTATTTCTCATGTTGGAGTGATGATTACTTTTTGGACGAACGAGCTTTTTGAGTCCAGAGAATGAACTGCCAGAATCGAGAAGACCAAAGTTTTTCCGGTCCCAGATTTGGCTTGAACCAATAAATCTGTTCCCTACAGTCCGATCGAAATTGCTTCAGCTTGTACTGGGAACGTCCGAAGGAGCTGATGGGGTGTGAGGCGTTCTTGAACGGACTCATTGATCAATAGGAATTGGAATGTGCAATCTGATTGCACATTGATTGAGTTGCCACGGTCTGATACCTCAATCACCTCAGCGAATTCCATTCGAAACTGTAAGAAGGAAACTTTGAGGTTTTGAGGTTTTTTCCGTGCAAAAGTATATGAACATCCCGTTTTCAGTTGATTCGAGGTGATTTTGAGAATGCGTCACACGATCAGAAAATGCTCTACGGGCTAACAAATTTCAAGAAAAGAGTGCATAACTACAAGCAATTCTGTGAAAATATCATGCAACTAGTACCAGGGCTGTGCAAAAAAATCCGAAAAAATTCGAAAAACTTTTTTTTCTAATCATTCAGGACGAAACAAAAAATGGAAAAATGATTTTTCGGAAATTTTCGAGGTTTTCGATTTTGTTGTTGTTTTTTTTCCAATGAAAAATGGGTGAAAACGCGGTAAAAACCTGTTTCTAAAACGTTTGGCTCTAATGGGAAATAGCGGACTCTAGACAAAAAAGCGGACTTTAACTAAAAAACGGACTATAGAAAATTCCGGACTATAAAAATTTTCAGGTAATATGAGAAATTTCAGAATGCGTGTGTAGAGTTTTTTCAAGAAATTATGCCTTTATACGACGTTTTCAAGCTATATTCTCCTTACGGTTCTTTCAATTTGAACTTATTATTTTCAATCCATTTCATGTTATTCACTGTACCAAAGATGAAAAAAAATGAAGTAAGATACCCGGGTGTGTCTACGGAGCAAACACGCCTGCTGCCAAAGTAGTCAACGTTTAAACATTGGATGGAGTACTGACTCATCAACATTCTGGAGATCTGAGAAGTTACTAGCCAGCACACAACTTAATACTCAAAACTGATGACTATGACATCATCAACGAATAGAAGTATTTGGCGATAAAATAAGAGGATTTGTCTATCACTGACAAAGAGGCAAATAAGTTTGTGGAAGACAAAGACTGAATCTGACTACATGTTTTATTTTACTTTCA
This sequence comes from Caenorhabditis brenneri, assembly GCA_000143925.2. NCBI lineage: Eukaryota > Metazoa > Nematoda > Chromadorea > Rhabditida > Rhabditidae > Caenorhabditis > Caenorhabditis brenneri. The sequence goes on from GL380071.1 coordinate 45,005, forward strand.
TCAAACAAAATAATTGTGGTTCAATCATTTGGACAGTGAATGAAATGAGATAGATTGAAAATAATAAGCTCATATTGATAAAATCGTTAAGAGATTCCAGTCTGGAAACACCCTATAAGTGCATGAACTCTTGAAAAAACTCTACACACGCTTTCTCAATTTTCGTGTATTATCTGAAAATTTCTATTGTCCGTTTTTCTAGTTAAAGTCCGCTATTTTTTTCAGAGTCCGCTTTTTTTGTTTAGAGTCCGCTATTTCCCATTACAGCCAAAAGTTTTTTTTCGAAGTTTTTTCGGTCTTTTTGACAGAATTGAATTTCATGCTTAAATGTGGGCTGGACAGTCTGACAAGCCGGATTTAGATTTTGAAGTCTCTTCTATATACTAAAGGAATAGCTCTGTGTGTCTGTGTGTGTGTGTGTCCAGCGCTTATCACTGAATAACTTTCGTGCCCCTCGACCGTTTGGTACCATACTTGGCACATGGTTATGGGTCCCCGAGCGCTTCAATTCTATAACGTTTGGAGCTTGGGTTACTGTAGGATTACGGTAGCTACAGTAATCTCAGCTCCGAATCGAATCTAAAAACGGGTTCAGAGTGCTCAGAATTCTTCCATTTTTTGCATGTACTATCTAAGGGACCCCAATAGTACACCTTCAAAAAATGGTGGAGATTACTGTAGGATTACGGTAGTTACGGTACTCCAAAACTCCACGGACGAGGACTAGATAGATAACTTCCAGAAACTTCTAGAAGCTTTGAGAAAGTCAAAACATTTGATGATTATCTCGGCGGAAATTCAAATTTTCGAAACTTTCGGAACTTCAGAGGAAGGCTTAGGTGCATCACTATCCAAAGATTAAAAATGAGTTTGAACATGAAAACTTAACCCCCCCCCCCCCCATTGAGGAGCGCAGCGACGAACTAAAAGGAGGTGAGCCGCCGTAGGCGGCGCCACCGACTGGTTATAACTATAAAAATTGCAAAAAATGTATAGCAAAATTACCTATTTTTGTCTCTTGACTGTCTCTTGGTCCTGTCCATGGAGGGTTTTTATCTGAAATTACAAAATCATCAGCTCCGTAGGAAACTCGAAGCTCTCAAAATACAGTTCCCTGTCGGGTTTTTATAGCTGCACTCACCTTAATATAAATAAATTTAAAAAAATCAAAACGGGTCGAGGCCCTCATCCGGAGAGCCAGCCAGTCGGTTTTCCCATAGATCTGAAAGAAGTTGTGAATTAACAATGAAAAACTATGAAACAAGTAAAAGATATTGAACAGCGCAATTATTGCAACTGGAAAAAAGACAAAAAAAAAAAGAAAACAGTATGTATAAAAATTCGTTTATTAATTATTATAAAAATTTCTCGTTAAGCTCATTCAAATTATTATTAACCTTCATGAAAACTTGTAACATAGCGACCAGGGTTGATTACTTTTGAACGGCAATGTCCAATTTTTTTGAGGTTTTCTGTAAATTTTTTCAATAAATAAACATTGAACATCTTACTTTTTTTACCTGTTTCAGTTTCCTCCAATTGTTTGATATCCAAGCTAAACTCCTACAGCTCCAGCTCTTGTTTCTTGGCTTTGATGTCTCCAAACTCTTGAAGTTTTTCACGGAGTCGGACATTTTCCTGGGACACTATTTCTGAAAATCACCCAGTTGCAGGTAAAGTACTCTGAAGAAATAATATCTCACCAAGATTGGCAACTTTAACCAAGAGTTCTTGAATCTGAGCATCTTTCTCTTCCAACAGTTGTTCATTTTTCTTCAGAAGGTCGCCAGTGTTGAGGTGACGTTGAACTGTTTGTTGATCGGACAAAAACTTCATCCGCAACTTGCCAGGCGCTGCTGAAATTTGGATAGACTTTTTTTCAAAAAAAAAAAAAAAAAAAAAAAGGATTATGATCGCAAAAGAAAATTTCACCAACTAACCCCTCTTCTGTTCTGTCACCCACCTCTTCAAAGGACATAGGGAAACACGTGTGATATTTCAATTGTTATCAGAGATACAAGAAAATTTCCAACAAATGAAGTGTAACGCCTTAAATTTTGTATTTTTCATAGTTGACAATTTTTTTGTATTATCAATCGCTACATTGATATTCATGCTGAAAGTGAGATCGAAGGCTGACGAGGAGAGCTTGGAATTAGGTGGTAGGACTGTCAATCATTTCCAGTCAACTACATATAATTAGAAGAAAATAAGATGGCTTAGAGGCGGCCTTGCAGAGCATAAAAAGTTTTGCATTTTGGCAGAAGAGCAGCCCTATTAAGTTATTCGCTGCCTACTTATAGCAAAATACGGCCGTCTGACAACCTTGCCCCAATTAACAATTCTAGAAAAAAACAATTCTAGTCTTTTTCTTATTTGTATCTTTATTACCGTCCATGTAGGATTTCTATCTGAAATTAATGAATCATCAAATAAAATCCCAAGAATCAGTCCCGAGTCGGCTTTTTTTAGCTACACTCACCTTTATATAAAAAAAATTCGAAATAATCAGAGTTGAGGCCCTCATCCGGAGAGCCAGTAGGTTTTCCCATAAATCTGAAAGAAAGTGTGAATTCACAATAAACAACTATAAAACAATGATGGTAAAAAATATTGAACAGCGCAATTATTGCAACTGAAAAGAAGACGAAAAAAGTGGAAATGGCATATAACAAAATTCAAGTTTATTGTTCAAAAAATAGAGTTGTAAAAAGATTATTCATTTCGTTTTGCATCGATCTCTTTGACTTATTTTGCATTCCTATCAGCATTCTTTCCAAATTTTATTGGGTATGATCACTCTCTTCCGAAAACTTTCTGAATGTAAGGGCTTATTCCGCTTCACCTATTGATTTTTTCGCTCACCTATACTCCTCTTCTAGCTTGTTTCGATGACGGCGGAGGTTTTTCCACGTCTTACTGAAAACATTCACTTCTTGGTCCCGTTGTCCCTTTTCCAACTGCTTTACTTTCATTACTTCTCCCATCATCTTAATATCGTCTCTTATCTCGGCGATTTCCATTTTTTGGTCTTCCGTCATTTCCACACATGTTTCCTTTTGTCTCTCCAACTTTCTTTCCTTTTCCTTGAGCATCTTGGATAGTTGCATCAATGTTGACCCGACTTTGTCCCGTTGTCCACATTTTTCAATTAGATCACCCAGAGCATCTTCTGCCTTATCTGACCATTTGAACCATTCTTTCATCAAGTTTTGTCGCTCGGTTTCTACTTAAAAACTCAACTTTATCAAAAATTGCTCTCAATTACTGTTAACTGACTCTTGATGAGTTCACTGTCAGACTCATAATCAACGTCGGAGGTTTCTGATTGGCTCATTATACTGAAAATTTGGTTATTCATAAAAAAAAAGATGACAAGCTTTAAGGGTATCACGCAGTGTTTTCAACTGAGAGTTGTGAAAGTAACGGAATCCTAAATGGTATAACTGAATAAAACTTTATTACAAAACAACAAAAACATGAAAAACTGGTTATTCTAAAATCGGTGTTAATGAATTCAAACAGAAATTCGATCCAATGTGCTTCTTGAACAAAACCAGAACCATACATTCATATGAGCACGCGGGATTTGAAAAACAAACAGACAGTGTTCCCACCCAAACCAACAAAAAACTGGTCTTCCACAACTTAGGATGACCAATTTGACTGTCAATTCAGGTGAAGTCATACTGTCATGCTTTTCTCAAGGTTGTGGAACGCAAATTCTTGGATAAGTTCAGGTTCTCCAGGATGAAAGGACTTGTATACCGCTGTTTATCTGAAACATCCACTATTCCTCAGGTCATATCTATCAGTTGTCGTCGTCTTTGATGGTCGCTTATCTTATTTTTCTATTGCTTCAGCGGCTATCAGCCAATCCTAGTTTCGGACAGCTTCGAGGCTACTCAGTGCCTGCTAGACGTACAATTTCTCCAAAATCAGCCGATGTTTGGTGCCAGCTCATCGATGTTGGCCTCATCTTGCTAAAATAATTGCCTCAAACGTAATTGAACATTTTCTGTTGGCCGTTTCAGCAACGGCAGGCATGATGCTCGATCCTCACGCTAGTCACATCTGTAAACTAGTCAAACACTCACCCTGTTGTCAAACATCATTCATCAGTAGCTTCATATCCTCCCTCATCGAGGCTGAATCCATTCACACATTTTTCTCTTCTGAACATCTTGTTGTGTTCATTTGACCGTTTTTAATGTCATGTTGCCAGTCTTGAACAACACTTGAACAACACTTCGATGCTGTCAGCTCCGCAGGATATTGACGGATTCCATATTCTCACGATTTCTAACGAACTTCACATTTCAGAGGCTCTAAAATCCGGAGCTTGATACAAATAACTTTCCAGAAGAGAACCTCCAATACTCTCCATTGCACCCCCCTTTAACGACGGCTGTTGAGTTTCTGCTTCTCTCCTGAAAGTATTATAAGTATAAATGACTACGTTTTAAATCGTGCAGTATCACCTTAGAATTTGTAGCATATTTTGAGAATGTGAGCTGGATCGGTTGAGCTGTTGTCACTTAGGAAGCGCATTTCTCGGGATACGAGCACAGACATATATTGAACCATCCGATTTTTCACCAATCCAGATTGACAGCATTGACAATCATTGTGAGCTTTTCTTACAACCGTCATTCTCAGAGCTACACGAATACATCTAGTGTCTTGTTATAGACATCCATTATTCACTGAACATCTTGCTTCCAGCTTTGAACAACTTCCTCTGTGGCTTCAACGTTTGAATATGTTTTTTGCTGCTCTGTTGGCAATAACCACTAATGATAATGCAAACTGTTATCAGCAGTTTCGACTTGTAAAACCATGAAGACCTCGTGTTCCCAACTCCAATCATAAAATTTGAGTCTACTGTTTCACAGGCGATAATCGTCCAGTCTCTGCCAATTTTGAGCTTCCTGTGTGAATAAAAGAGGGTTGAACGGCATAGTTCTCCCTGTTTTTCCACGTTGAAAATCAATGGACGTTTCTATAGCAGTAAGGATTCGCAGTGAAAACAAGACCAGCCGGAGATCCAATTCTCTTCATCCCTCGATTGATTTCTGGAAAATATGACATTTATTCTGTACATGACGTTTGAAAAAAAACACATAGTTCCGGTCATAACTCATAGACTCACCTCTCTGTCTGGCTCAACAATTTGAAGTCACAGTGGCATATTTTGAGAAGTTCACTTGTAGATTTCCGTTATTTGATATTCTTTTCGAAGATTTCAGCAGAATCACTACGGTCGTTCTGGAGATCTGTTCCATTTTCAGTTCTCAAATTTGTAGTCAAAACAGGACCATTCGGAGGTCCAGTTCTTGCCAATCCTTCATGATGTTCTGGAAAAATTGACAATGATTCATGAGTTCTACTTGAGTTGGATAAACCCAAGCTGTTTTCCAAAACTGAATGAACCCAAAGTAGGACTCAAAAATTGAATGAACCTCAAGAAAAAATGGTTGGACCTTTATTTTTCTGCTTTTTTTTCAAAAAATATTTTTATTTCTTCTCTGAAGCGTCATGTCTCACACTTCATTGAGTTTTTGAATCGTGAAATCAGAATTTCCGAGAAAAAAACGGGTTCTCAGTATATCATTTAAGTTTGTTGGAACTTCTGGATTCACCCAATTTTTAGGTGCCCGTTTTGGGTCCTTCAATTTTTGACATCTTTTCTCTTTGATCTCTTTTGGGTCTACCCATTTTTCGGCGCCGTTCTTTTTGAACATTCAACTCAAGTAAATTCTTTCTCTCGAAATGAACATGTATAAGTTTGAACATAACTCAAAGACTCACCTGATAAAAAATGGCAAAGCGATTTGAAATCCTTTCGAAATATCCTTCAAAATTCCTTTATAGACGTTTGGCATTTGTCATTGACATTTGTGCTTTTAACAGAATTGGACTGAAGACTCCTTTGACAGTTCTCGTTGGGTCATTCTTACAGGTTCCTGGAAAAAAAAACTATTTTATAATCATTCCAAAACAATAAAAGAGAAAAGCGAGATATTTTTATCAAAAACGTCGACTTTGGCCCTATCCTCTTTTTCCTAGTTAGCCGCGACGCATACGCACGCGCTCAATGTATTGATGGTCCGCAGGACGATGAGTGAAGAGGAAAGATACAAACAGCCACTTGACCTCACCTCGGATCCAAGAAATAGTGTTTGCCGTAGAAGAGGTTGTAGACCGGGGTAATCGGACAGGCAAGACGTCCTGACGTGTGGTGTTCCCTTGGAGTATGTGGATTAGCTGGGCAGAATCGAGCGAAATAATTATGAAAAGAATCGCTGTGAAAATACATCGTATTCGTAGAAAAAAAGCCATGTGCTTCTGCAATTTTCAGAGAATGGTTATCCGACATTCCCCAAAGCATTTCGACGCATTTGGTGTTAATTCAAGGATTCTGGAAGAACACTTCTGCTAAGATGTTAGTTTTTCGCGAAGAAACTCACTGTAATTTGATATTTTAGCAAGAAAATTGCATTGTTCGAGCTATTTTAGTCATAGCTGCAGCCAGAAACGTGGATTTTTCCTGAAGGAACCTGCAAAACGGAGAAATTAATAATGTTATCAGTAAGACGAGTTTTTACAAAAAAGTTGCGACGGAAACTAAAAAAATGGTTGAATATAAGCTGAGTAGTGGTATATCATACTTGTTTTCCGGAAACTCATGAAAAAATCCTTGGAAAAGAACCGAAAATGCGAGTTTTCACTGAAAAAAAAACGATTTCCTTTTTTTCTCAGTCAAAATGCATCAAAAAACGAAGTTTTGGTACCGTTCAAACCGCAAAAATTATTTTCAAGACAGAAAACCTGTTTTTCGTGAAAAAAACTTGGCTGAAAACGCTGAAAAACGAAAGAAAAGAGCTGAAATGAAAAAAGAAATATCCGCGACCCCCGGTGAGGAAAGGTAGGCCATTTTTTCTCTGCCACACACCACAGTGTTTGCCAATGTGAGGAGGGAACAGAGGGGTTGGGTGTGTTGTCGTGTTGGAGAAACGGTCAAGTGAGCGCGCTTTCCTAAAGGCCTATCCCCACTATTTCTCAACCTCAAGGAGTGGTCGAGTGGTAGAGTGATTGCCTGGTAAAAGAACACTTTGGGGTTCGTTTCCACTTCATGCATTTTGTTTTTTTTTTTGTTTTTTTTTCTTGGTGCTTATATTCACAGTTTACTCCATAGAAATACGAGAATTTTTTTAAATTTTAAATTTTCACCGGTTTTTCTTTCAAAATTAAAAGCGGCTTCGAAAATGTTTTTCTCGAATTTTTTTTTGAGTCATCTCGACAAAAGGTGGAATGATCACCAAAATTTCATCTAAAAATATCTTTCTGAGAATTTATCGAAGACTTTTCGAAAGGTGTCTAATATTTTATTTCAATCCTATTTACCCTTTGTGAAAATAACCCGAGAAAAATTATAAAAAAATATTTTTCGAAATAGTTTTCAATTTTGAAAAAACCTAAGTGCGCTTCTCGCGGATCAATCTTTGAGCAAGATCAGATGAGAGGGAGTGTGTACGATGATAGCCAAGGAATGTGAAGACTCGAAGGATTTTCAACTTGCCTTCGTTGCCACATTGTTTTTCTGAAAATAGGGGATTAGGAATGCAAAAAAATTCAAGTCAAAAAATATTTCGCAGTAATTGCAACTGAAATCGATAGAAAAAAGAGAACACAGACAAGGTATAATCAAATTTGAATTTATTATCAATAGAAAATTTGAATGAAAAACAATTATCACTTTTCGAATCGAATCGGTTGATGCAATAGAAGCCAGCTCCTCTTTTGTCTTTATATTGGCAATCACTTGGGCCTGGAATAAAGTAAAGATTTGGGTTCAACAATAATTTTGATTTTTCCAACTGACTTCATACTCTTCCAACTTATAGGCTTAGGCCAGTGAAAACTTCTCCTTCAATGTACTCTTCTCGGATCGGGTTGGAGAGAGCCAGTACTCGAGTTATTACTACGTCTGAAAAATACTTATTTTATATTTGAAGTACCAATTTTTTAGGATGCGCATAAAAAATTCAACTGGAGTTTCTACAAAGTTTTTTTAAATCAAACTTCATTTTCTTTCCGATTATTTTTCATCTTTTTTTACCTGATGATTAAAAATGTCACAGCGGCGAATTTTTCGAAGACTTGCTGAATAAAAATACTGTTTTTTTTTGAGAAATCGCAACCGCGCTCTAGTCCGAAAAGGAGATCCGGCGGGAAATTGACATTTTTGGTGCGAAAACGTGCTATAAAAAGTCAGAAAACTGAACTTTCGACAGATTTTAGTGGGAATTTGGATTTTTGGAAGATTATTTAGGAAAAATGACCGATTTTTACGCAAATTTATCGAAAAAAAAAAACCTGGAAAATCAAAAAATAATTGCTCGTTTTCTGAGAAAATGCAAGCGCGCTCCACTGCAAAAAAAAAGGAGTTTTAGCGGGTATTTGAAGTTTTAGTGCGAAAACGCGCTATAAAAGTTGGAAAATTGAGTTTTCGACTATCGTTTTAGCAGATTCAAATTTTTGGAAGTTTTTCTGTAAAATAATCTCAATATTATACAATTTTATAGGAAAAAAAACCTCGGAAATCAGTTACCTTAATGACTTCTCTGGTCGGATTGAAATGTATAGTAATCGACGCCTGACGCTTATCGACCGTACAAATGATATTACATCAATCTTCATTCAGATTCACATCACAATCCTCGGGCGGCCCAATATTCCAATATCCCGTTTGAATCCATTTCTTTCTGTAGGCATCCGGAAGGATAATCTCTTTGTGATCTTTGATAATCGCACGGATTTCGTCTATTTTTGTCCTTAAAATTTGTGAGTCAATTATTGATTTTTTCTCTAGACTTACTTAATCTCCTGCTCCTTTCGGTTCTTCACCAGATTCCTATGAATATAGCTGATGGCTTTGGGACGCGTTCCGTATTTTGAGATTCCCGTGTTGAGATTCGACAACTCCTCACTTGTCTAGTCACCAGCGGTGTCAACTCGTAAATGTAAACTGTCGTACGGTCTATTTACATCAGTAGTAGAATGAGTGGAACACGTAGTCGGCGTCCTGGGAATCGAAGCGATTGGAAATAATTCAGTCTCTCCTATTGATTTCTGAACTCAAAGCTATGGGATGAAATTTCGTTATCATCTTCGATGAGGAATTTCCTTGGTGCACCTGTTCCCTATCATCGCTTCCCTCTTTTTAGTATTTTTTCCTCGTGGGCACTTACGTCTTGATGGTGGCGCTTGGAAGTCCAATTTCTGTTGTTGGGAGAGTAAGACGCCAACCAGACGGAGAGAATCTAATCTGAAATAATAAAATAATTGTGTTTGAGCAATGCTAATTTCTCAATACGTTTCCCCCACCAAACAATGTCTAAATACTCACTTATTTTAAAATTTGAAAAAATCAAACAAAGGGAGACCACTAATGCCAAAGTAGTCAGCTGAAAGGCAATCGGGTTCGGGGATTGTCTAGAAATAGCAATTCGCAGATCTTCGATCCGTTTCGTTCGTGACGTCATTAGTTCTGAAAATAGTCTATTAGAAATGCTGTAAAAATCAAAAAAAGTGAATAAGGTAATAAAAAAGCACAAAAGGGATTAAATTAAAAAGAAACGGAGACCACAAAAACCAAAGTATTCAGATGGAATGGACTGGGGTGTCTGGATAGGCTAAAAACGGCTACCCGTAGGTCTTCGATCCGTTTCTTTCGTCGTGTCCCTGGTTCTGAAAAAAGTGAATTAGCAAAAAACGCAGAAACAATTTAGGTCAAAAGATATTTCACAGTGCATCAATAGCAACTGAAATAGAAATTAAGAAAAAGAAAATAGACAAGGTATAATCATATTCAAATTTATTAAATGAAGCAAAGTTGATTTAAAAGATTTGCGAAACTCCTCTTGATTTGTTTTTTCCTGGCGATCAATTAAAATTGAAGTTGTTGAATTCTTCCATCCGCTGCATCCACAGTTCTGAAAAGCAGTTTATCTCATTTCAAAATAGAGCTATTGAAAAATCCTAGTAACCCGAATGGTGGATTAGAATACCAAACACTTTAATTTCTTTTTGATTATTTTCCATCTCATGATTTTTTTACCTGATGATTACAAATGACAACAGCCGGTCTGTCGTCTTGTGTCAACTCGTAACCGTAGACTGTCATGTGAGTACCCGTCCATTTAAACCAGTAGTAGAATGAGTGAAACACGTGGTCGGCGCCCTGAAAATGGAAGTGAATGGAAATAATGCAGACTTTTCTATTAATTTTTTGAAATCAATGTTCTGGGATTACATTTTGATTCCAATCTTTAGTACAAAAGGGTTTGACAATGGATTTTTGTATTGCAGGCTTAAAATTGGTATTTTTAGGCCTACGTTACGGTACAGAAAAACATACCAGTATGATCTCCATAGACACAATGATGAAATCCAAATAGGTAGTCATGTTTGGCACCTCCCAAAATGGGATGTGTCGCATGATCCAAATTGTACAGATAGGTGACCATATCCGTGTTGAAATTTGTGATGGCCACTATCACCTCACTATGTGGTTCCTGTCCTGAGATGTGGTTGGACGTTTAGTAGCTCCTGTGATCCACCTTTCTTTATTGGCAAGCATGTCGTCAATTTATATGGTCCTGAGGACGACTCGAGGCCCTTTCTGGAAAAAGTGTTTTGTTTTTTTTATTGCAAGAAATTTTCCAAAAATTTCACTGAAAAACAGTAACTAAGTCAACTTAGATTCAATTTCTAAGGAAATCAAAGTTTTAAAATCAAGGAGTCAATTCACACCTATCAATTTAGCAACTTCGTTATCATCTTTGATGGGACAATTTCTGGTGCTACCCCGCATTAGAACTGCCCCGTATCAAAACTTTCCGGATCAGAACCGGGCCATATTCAAGCTCCTAGTTGCGACTCGAGGCTGAATTTTCGTACAGAATATGACATTTGGGCTCTAAACATTTCCTCATATTTTAGAGGTGCCAGATACTTCGGAAGTACCCGGTTCTAATCCGGTCAGTTCGAATACGGATCAGGTCTGATGCGGGCAGTTCTAATGCGGGGTGGCACCCAATTTCCTCGGTGCGCCAGTACGGAGAGACTCACTACAATTTTATCAGTTCCCTATCTTCACTTGCTTTTTTTCAAGTGTTTTTCCCTCCTGGAAACTTACATTTAGATGATGTGGTACTGCCTGGACGTTCGGATTCTGTTGTTGTGAAAGTGAAACGCCATCCAGGCGGAGAAAATCAAATCTGAAATGGTGAGGTGTTTGTTGTTGAGTCTTGGATTTTTTGTCTTGTTTTCCCCCACCAAACAAAGTTCCAAGAGCGACTTACTCATTTTAAAGTTTCCAAATAATCAAACAAAGGGAGACCACTAATACCAAAGTAGTCAGTTGAAATGCAGTGGGGTTTGAGGCTTGTCTAGAGATGGCAATCCGCAGGTCCTCAATTCGCTTCGTACGTAAGGTCATTGGTTCTGAAAAAGTGGTTAAGAAACGCCATGAAAAATTCAAAAAAAGGATTAGATAAGGAAAAAGTACAGAAAAGATGAAATCAAAAAGAAACGGAGACCACAAAAACCAAAGTAGTCAGATGGAATAAATTGGGGTGTGTAGATAGCCTAAAAACGGCTATCCGTAGGTCATCAATCCGTTTCTTTCGTCGTGACGTTGGTTCTGAAAATAGGGAATTAGAAAATTGAATTCAGAGAAAAATTCAAGCCAAAAGATATTTCACAGTGCTACGCTAGCAACTGGAATCGAGACAAAAGAGAAAAAAGACGAGGAAAAATCATATTCAAATTTATCACATGAAGCAATATTAAAATTCAAAATTTTCCGAAGCTCTTCCTGATGACGTCGTTTCTTCGCGACTAATTCCTATTAAGATTGTTGAATTCTGCGATTTGCTGCATCCACAGTTCTGAAAAACAGTCTATCTCCTTTCAAAATAGAGCTATTGAAAAATTGCCAACTAGCGCAATACAAAAATCCTAGTAACCCTAGTGATGACCTAAAACACCAAACACTTTAATTTCTCTTCGAATATTTTCCATCTCATGATTTTTTTACCTGATGATATTTCCAGAAATTTCACAACAAAACTGTAACTAGGTCAAATAAGATTAAATTTCTTCGAAAATTGAAATTTTGAAATCAGGGAGTCAATTCACACTTATCAATATTTCAAGTTATATATATCAGGGTTGTGCGAAAAATGACCTCCGAAAAAATTTCGAAAAATTTTGTCAGAAAAAAAACCGAACAAAGTTCTTTTCGGAATTTTTGTCCGAAAAAAAACCGAAAAATGTTATTCTCACCATTATCTTTGACCAAAAAATTATTTTCTTCCTCCCACTCGACCTTTTCTTTATAAATTCATTTCTGTGTCTCCACTGAAAAATAACGTAGTTTTTGGGGAAAAAAACTAATTCCAATACTTACAAAGTGTGGTATTGAGTTTTTGAAGAGTTCCAGTGTCCGCGTGGTAGCTGGCTTCTCATTTAGCAGCACTATCTTCAAAATAGAATTCCGCTTCCTCACATTTTTGCAGCTTCTTCTTCAAAGATTCATTTTCATCAGCCAACCATTCTGAAATAATATACTTTGAGAAGAATTTTCTCCAGATCCAAGTCTGTACCTGCTTGAAATGTTTTAGAATGGCTGCTTGCAGCTTCTCTTCTTGGGTTTGCAGAAGATCGTCCTTCTGTTCTAGGGCCTGGAGAGCTTCTTTGAGTTGTTGAACCATGGAGGAGGACGATTTGAGATTACTGCGTTGTCTGCCCTTTTGAATGTCTGAAAATGTTTGATAAATGAAATCCAAGCTGTCATTTTCCTACCCAAATTGTTTGGATTCATTGCCACCAATCTCTGGATCTCTGCATCTTTTATAGCGATAATTGCGTCTTTTTTGGCAATCAGGTTGCAAGCAGTATGTAGCTCTTGTCGCAAACTACTGCTTCCAGATGAGTGTTCTGAGAATTTGATTTTGAAAATTTGGAAAAGTGTTCAATTTACCTTGGCTGGGAGATATTTTAATGATGTCATCGTCGTCATCATCTGAGAGATGAACGAGTGGAGGACGGGCGCTCGAAGAACCGGCCATAGCGGCGCGATTGTTCATTTTGTGCAGAGTTCTGGAGATTCTGGAAGGAATTTAGGTGAAATAGGAAGGAAACTTTGAATCGCAACAGAAAAGCTACGAAAAGCTTCAAAAATTACCAAAATTAGCAAAAAAGTTTCATTTTTAGAATCTTTTAGATCGGACGTGAAATTGATCGGTAGATCAGTGAATTATCCATTTCTGGGTGAAAGTTTCAAATAACGAGAAAATTTTTCGATTTTTCCGAAAAATGTTTCGGCGATAAATTTTTGGCACAACTCTGTTCGTTATCATCTTCGATGGGGCAATTTTCTTGGCGCGCCAGCACAAAGAGAGTCATTACCCTTTTATCTGTTCCCTATCATTGTTTGCCTCTTTTTAGTGTTTTTCCCTAGTTGGAACTTACGTTTTGATGGTGGTGCCTGGACGTCCGATTTCGGTTGTTGGGAGAGTAGAACACCATCGAGACGGAGAAAATCAAATCTGAAATGGTGAAGTGTTAGTTGTTGAGTTCTTGGATTTTTTGTCTCGTTTCCCCCCACCAAACAAAATTCCAAGAGCGACTCACTCATTTTAAAGTTTCCAAATAATCAAACAAAGGGAGATTACAAATACCAAAGTAGTCATCTGAAATGCAGTGGTGTTTGGGGATTTTCTATGTATGGCGATCCGCAGGTCCTCAATTCGTTTTGTACGTGACGTCATTGGTTCTAAAAATAGTGGATGAGGAATGCTATGGGAAAATGAAGAATCAGAGAAGAGATTGGATAACGAAAAAGCACAGAAAATATAAAATCGAAAAGAAGAAGAAAAGGAGACCACGCAAACCAAAGTAGTTAGATGGAATGGACTGGGGTGTGTGGGTAGCCTAAAAATGGCTATTCGTAGGTTTTCGATCCGTTTCGTTCGTCGTTTCATTGGTTCTGAAAGTAATGAATTAGCAAAAAAAGCAGGAAAGATTCAAGTCAAAAGATATTTCACAGTGCTATCATAGCAACTGAAATCGACACGAAAAAGAAAAAATAGACAATGTATTATAATATTTAAATTTATTATATGAAGCAAAATCAGATTTTATAAATTTGCGAAGCTCATCTTGATGTGTTTTTCTCCGGCGAAAATTTCCTTTTGAAGTTGCTGAATTCTTCGTTTCGCTGCATCCACAGTTCTGAAAATCGGTATACCTTTTTTTGAAACAGAACTATCGAAAAACTGTCTACAAGCAAACAACAAAAAACCTAGAAACCCAAATGATGGTTTCGAATACCAAACATGGTCTAGAATCCAAAGTTTTTCATAGGAAACAACTTCTTGGTCAGAAACAACGGAAAAAACTTTTCGGTCACTTTTTTTGGATATTGATCTTTTACTTTTCCCAGTTACAACCCTAGAAGTCTTACCTCCGAGTTATTCGGTATATACAGTTCGGGACGATCCATTTTTTCTTCTCCACTGGCTTCACTGGGCTCGATGACTCTGGTGATTTCACTGGCTCGGCTGGTTTCTTTGGCACTTGCACTGATCTCGATTTCTTCTGTTCCATTTCCGTTCCCAGTTTTTTCAGCGATTTTTTTTAGCTCCTTTATGCTGGGTTTGTATATATGAGTACCAACGGGAAACTTTGCGTCTTCTAGTTGCGACACAGGGACAGCATCGTTAGCTCCACTAGTTCCAGGCTGTTGTTCTTCTTCGTTGCTGGCCGATTGCCCTGATTGTGGTGATCGACTTCTGCTTATACTTCATATCTATCGTCTTCTCAGGTCCGCAATCCTCTCCGAGATTTGTGCGTTGATGTCTGCTTGTGACGTGCATGGCGATGGCACTTCTTCCAATTCGTGTTGTATTTTTTTTTGTTAATAGGGGACTTGCAGCCTCATTTCCTTGAGTTTTAGTATGAAAATTGGTAAATATTTTATCATCAGAATCAGCTTCGCGAGCTCTCCAAGCAGGTATGATCATGCTTAGATAAATAAAAATGGTACTATTAGAATCAGCGGGTCAAGTAGATTCAGAAAAAGCGTCCACAAGCTCTAACCCTGGTAAATTCCAATAATGATTCTCAACAGGAAATTTAAAGCGCATGGGGAAAATTCAACAGGGAAATGTTTTTTCACGTGGGTTAAGAATTTTCTATGAATTGATGGTCTGAAAGTAGATGCTCCTGCAAGTGGATTTTGAAATTTCCAGCCCTCACTAGAGCCTGAGAGTCTGGAAATCTTCATGTGAAAATCTGGTCCGTCCCCTTATTTACAATGCATTATTGACGTGGCGATTTCAGATTAAGATTTTCAGACTCTCAGGCACCAGCGAGGGTTGGAAGTTTCAGAATCCACTCACAGGAACATTTACTTAATTACCACCAGTTTACAGAAAACTCCTGACCCACGCGAGATAAACATTACTTGTGAGGGTAGTATTTACCCCCTCCAGAGGGCCGCTCAAGGTTTTTCAAACTTGACTTGAGTGAAATTGACTCAGCCAACTAGTATTTTCCTTTGGCCGGTTTTTTTCATTTACTTTAACCAAATGTTTGTAAAAAACACTCACTTGTTTGGAACACCAAAACTTCCGATCCTCAACCACCAAGCAAATATTGTTGATTTTCTCGTCTTCCTTGTCGAACGAGCATTGAGCTTTGGTTGATTTGAGTCATTCTGCTGGAATTGTCTGAAATAATTCGAGAAATTTTTAAGGCTCTTCAAGAGGGGTATGACTAGGTGAATAGAAATGGTACTATTAGAATCAGTGGGTCTAGTAGATTCAGAAAAAGCGTTCATAAGCCCTAGTCCTGGTAAATTTCAAAGTTGATTTTTGACAAAAAATTAAAGGCGCTTGGTAAAAATTTGAGGGTAGTAGGCTAGGAAATAGAATACCAAAATTTTACCTCATCCTCCGATTTGATCAGCTCTGAACCATTTTCCGGCTTCTGTTGCTCAGTGGACTCGCATTCATCGATATTCGTCGCCTGAAAAGTTATTCTAATGATTTAGGCACTGGGAAAGATGCCCAAGAAGTTTGGAGACGCTAGCTTTATTTTGGGAAGATCTCTAATTTTACAAAAATTTGCTAGACGAAACTAAAAGATTTCGGGAAAACGAGAAATTTTTCACATGATGATGGCTAGATGCTATTTAAATTTAAAAGATTCGTTAAATGAAAAAATGTTTATACTATTTTTTTCAACAGGTATTTTCCCTTTTTGAACAGTTTCTACCGGAAACGCAGACACCACTGAACTAGAGTCAGATCGGATAGCAAGCTATCCCAATTTTCACCCAGAATTCAAAAAAAAAAATCGAAAAAATTTGCCACAAAATCTGTTCGATTTAGATATTTTGAAGCCTTATTTTAATAGTTTGAAGCCTTATTTAAAAAAGGCTTGAAAACTTAAAACTATAAACCTGTCTTAGTAACAGTTTCAGAAACTTGTCAAGGTTTCCCGATTTCTCCTAACTTTTCGATTGGAAAACTTTATCCCCGGAACGTTTTTCCAAACTGCTTTCCTACATTTCTTCGGCACCATTCCAATTTTCATCAATTAATTATCATTGTCTCTTTAGTTTTTGTGTATTTTCCCCATGTAACTTACGTTTCAGCGAGAGTGGTGATGCTTGGACATTTGAGTTGCGTTGTCGGGAGCATGAACCACCATCCAGACGAAAATATCTAATCTGAAATAGAAAAATGGTTGTTTTTGAGCAATGCTAATGTTTCAGTTCATTTCCCCCACCAAACAAAGTTCCAACAGATACTCACCTATTTTAAAATTCAAAAAAATCAAATGAAGGGAGACCACTAATGCCGGAGTAGTCAGATGGAATGCAATGGGGTGTGTGGATAGCCTAGTAATAGCAATCCGCATATCTTCGATCCGTTTCGTTCGTTGTGTCATTTCAGTTGGAGTGAAGAGAGGGATAGTCTGAAGATGGCTATTTGCAAATCCTCGTGGCGCTTCGTTCGGGGAATACTTCGTTCTGAAAAAAGTGGATTAGCAAAAAATGCAGAAAAAAATCAGGTCAAGAGATATTTCACAGTGTATCAATAGCAACTGAAATCGAGTTGAAACAAAAAAATAAACAAGGTATATTTATATTCAAATTTATTAAATGAAGCAAAATTTAAATTTAAAAAATTTCTTCCCGCAACCAACTGCTCCACAGTCCTTCTGCTCGCTTTATTCTCCTTGAATGTCTTCATCAAATCTTCTAATTTTACATGCAAAGGTGTGCCACGTGTTCTTGACTGAATGAAGTTGAACAGCTTGGTGGTCTCGTAGATATTCCATGGAAGACGCTTGATTGGACATGAAGTTTCTGAAAATCGTGTTTCTTTTCATTTTTTTTCTGGAAAAATTATTAGAATACCTATTTGAATAGCCGTTCCCCTCTCGCTCGAATCTCTTTCCACTTGTGCTTCATGTCCAGTTTATAAAACTGACTGTGTGGCAAGAAGATCGACATCATATCTTGTGTGATTGAACAAATTGAACCTTTCAGCTCATCGGTTTGGCGACCTGAAAATAAGGATGTTAAGTATTTCAGGTTTGTTCAGTACAGTAAAAAAAACTAAATAAAATAAACTAAATTTAGTAAAATAAAACTAAACTCTAACCGTTGGCCTCTCATTCTCCGTCTGTGATCCCGGTTGTCCATCGAATCCTGTCGTCGGTGGTAGCTGTTATGGTGACCGTTCTGGAAATCAGTAAAAATTGAATCTAAGCAAAAGTTGGTTCAAATTGATGAATGATCAAGGTCAGGGCTGTGCGAAAAAAATCGAAAATTTTTTTTTTTCGGAAACTAAGGAACGAAAAAATGGGAAAAAATTGTTTCGAAAGTTTTGGTTCGAAAAAATTCGAGAAACTTTTTTTTCGGAAAATTTCAAGGCGAAAAAAACGAAAAATTATGTTTTGGAATTTTTCGATACAAATTTCAGATTCCGAAAAAAAATTTTCGGCGATAAATTTTTCGAAATTTTTTTTCGAGAATGTCCGAAAAAACCGGCCCAACCCATTGGGGACTCTCCAGTTCAGAATATTGATTAGTTATCTGGGAACAATAACGATGGTCTAGGATCCCAAAGCAAAGCACAACGTTATCACTCCACGTAAAATATATAAATGGAGTATCGAAAAAATCTTAAAGTTTCTAATCTAACTGATGAAGAGAAATTTTAAATGTTGGCCTAACATTGCCTCAAAAGTTCATAATATAAAACAATGACCTGGAGTTCCTCAAGAACCCCGCTCGAGATCGCATATAACCATTCATGTAACTCTCCCTGGGACATCATGCATCATAGTTTCTCACCCCGGTTTCAACTTACTGCGGTGGTGGTATTCCAGAAATCTTTTGATGATTGTGGGGTGGTGTGCCAAGACCAGACGCGAAGGATTGAATCTGAATAAAAAAAAGGTCGTTTTTGAGTCACACCAATTTTTCATTTAATTTTCTCCAACTAATCAGATAGTACTCACCAATCATGAAATTTCGAGAAAATCAAAAAATTGACAGTCCACTAAAAGCAGAGTAGACAGGTGAGACTGAGTAGGGAGTGTGGAGAGCCTTGGAATGGCTATCCTCAAATCCTCGATTCGTCTCGTTCGTGGGCTCATTGGTTCTGTAAATAGGAAATTATGAATGATAAATAAAGTATGATAAAATAAATATAATTGAAATACCGAAGACAGAGAATACAGAAGCGAAGAATGTTGAGAGGTGTGTGACGAACTATCAAAAAACAAGTTTTTGGTATCGTTAGAACCGGAAAAATTTATCTTAAAGGGGGTGGGAACTCTCATTCGTAGGGGAATTTTAAGGGGAAAAAAGGGCGTAGTCTCGTGTAGACAAGTAGAGACAGCTCACTTTCTCGGCCGCATAGCGCAGTCGGTAGCGATTTTGGTGATCTGTCAGACCGACCCCGGGTTCGAACCCACCTGAAGTACTTATATTTGTTTTTTTAGAGAAAATGATTTTTTGAGTTCCCACCTCCTTTAAGCTAGCAAATTAATTTTTTTCGCAATGAAAATGCTGAAAACTCAAAAAAAAGGAGTTAAAATTAATAGAAAAACTCCACGGCCCCCGAGTGGAAAGTTAGGCCATTTTTTCTCGCCACACACTACTACGTCCGCGTGTTTGCTAATGCGAGGAGGCAACAGAGGGGTTGAGTTGGAGAAACGGGGAGGAAGAGGTCAAATGGGCGCACTTTCCTAAAGGCCTCTCCCCACTGTTCCTCATCGTCAAGGAGTGGTCGAGTGGTAGAGCGACTGTCTGGTAAACGAAACCTTTGTACTTCGTTCCTACCTCGTGCATTTTGTTTTTGTTTTTTATTTTCTTGCTGCGTATTTTCAAAGTTGACTCCATAGAATGACAATTTTCCTTTTTTTTTAAATTTTTACCGGTTTTTTTCTTTCAAAATTAAAAACGAATTCAAAACCTTTTTTTTCCAAAATTTTTTGAGTCATGTAGAATGATCACCGAAGTTTCATTAACATTTTTTTTTTGAGAATTCATCGAAAATGCGTGTAATATTCTATTCCAATCATCTCTACCCTTAGAAGACAACCAAGACGTACCTTCATTACAGGGCTCACAGGCTTCAAATCTAAAACCGCAAATATTTTATTTTAATTTTCCAAAAACTCTGAACTTCCTTCTTGATCGGCACCCATCGTAGCAAAAAGCAAAAGGAGGTGGGCTGCCGTTATGCTGTGCCACCGACTGGTAAGTAACCGAACATTCAATTGTCCCAAAACTCTCAGAGCATGGAAATCCGGCTCTTATCCGTTTCCCGGGTATTTTTAACTTTTCCGGGACCGGAAAAAATAATACCCGGGACCGTCAGAAATACCCGGGACCTAAAAAAAATACCCGGGACCAAAAAAAATATACGGGACCGGGTTTTATCAAACAGGTGCCCTTTGGAAATACCCGGGACCGTCAGAAATACCCGGGACCTAAAAATAATACCCGGGACCAAAAAAAAAATATACGGGACCAGGTTTTATTTTAAAAATGCCTTTCGGAAATACCCGGGACCGGCAGAAATACCCGGGACCGGCAGAAATATACGGGACCGAAAAAACTTTTCCGGGACCCAAAAAATTTTTCCCGAGACTCAATTTTGTGCTCTCAGAAGCTTTTTTGTTGTGTTTCCTAAGCCTTTTCTGATAGTGGGTCATTTGATTCACCCTTTCAAAGCGTAAAACACCACTACTGAACCAGGCTTAGGAAAAACACGGCCCAGGTGTCAAAATTCGATTAGCGGAAAAATTTCTTCAGTCCCGGAAAAGTTTTTTTCAGGTCCCGTATATTTCATTGGTCCCGGGTATTTCTGACGGTCCCGGGTATTTCCAAAGGGCACCTGTTTGATAAAACCCGGTCCCGTATATTTTTTTTGGTCCCGGGTATTATTTTTAGGTCCCGGTTATTTCTGATGGTCCCGGGTATTTCCAAACGGCGTTTTTTCAATAAAACCCGGTCCCGTATATTTTTTCAGGTCCCGGGTATTATTTTTTGGTCCCTGGTATTTTTTTAGGTCCCGGGTATTATTTTTTCCGGTCCCGGAAAAGTTAAAAATACCCGGGAAACGGATAAGAGCCGGAAATCCTACAGTATCCTTCTTTTCCCACTCACCTGCATCCAAAATTTGCTGTGCAGTTTCTTTCAACTTATATTTTCCATCAAAGTTGTTCACGGCCTGGTGCACCGGACGACGACGGACAACGCAAGTTTTCATCATTTTAGAAATCTGGAATAAGAAAGTGACTGTTTTTGAGCGCTATTAATTTTTTGTGTTCTTTTTCTTCACCGACCAAAGCTTCAAAAAAACTCACTTCAAACTTTTGAATGATCAAAAGGATTAGAGACCCTAAAACCAGAAGGATCAGATGAGAGGAATAGGGGTACAAGGATAACCAAGGGATGGCTACTCAAATGTCTTCAATTGGACTTCGTTGCCACATTGTTTTTCTGAAAATAGGGGATTAGGAATGCAAAAAAATTCAAGTCAAAAAATATTTCGCAGTAATTGCAACTGAAATCGATAGAAAGAAGAGAATACAGACAAGGTATAATCGAATTTGAATTTATTATCAATAGAAAACTTGAATGAAAAACAATTATCACTTTTCGAATAGAATCGGTTGATGCAATAGAAGCCAGCTCTTCTATTGTCTTTATATTGGCAATTACTTGGGCCTGGAATAAAGTAAAGATTTGGGTTCAACAATAATTTTGGTTTTTCCAACTGACTTCAAACTCTTCCAACTTATAGGCTTAGGCCAGTGAAAACTTCTCCTTCAATGTACTCTTCTCGGATTTCAACAGATGTTTCGTGCAAATCTTAGAGGCAATTTCCGCTATCCATTGGTTGGAAAGAGCCAGTACTCGAGTTATTCCTTTGCCTGAAAAATTCTTATTTTATATTTGAATCACCAATTTTTTGAGATGCGCATAACGCATTTAACCAAAATTTCTACAGGGTTTTTTCAATCAAATGTTACATGTATATTTTTTTTTCATCTCTTTAATTTTTACCTGCTGATTACAAATGTCACAGCGGCGAATTTCTCGAAAACTTGCAGAAAGAAAATACTGGTTTTTTTTTTGAAGAATTGCAAGCGCGCTCTAATGCGAAAAATGGAGATCTGGCGGGGAATTGAAATTTTTGGTTCAAAAACGCGCTATGAAAAGTCTGAAAATTGAACTTTCGACTAATTTTAGAGGGAATTCGAATTTTTGGAAATTTATCCGGTAAAAATGACTTTTTGGAAATTTATCCGGTAAAATAACCGATTTTTACGCAAATTTACGGGAAAAATCTGGAAAATCAAGAAATAATTGCTTGTTTTTTGAGAAAGTGCAAGCGCGCTCCACTGCAAAAAAATGGAGTTTTGGCGGGAACTTGAAGTTTTGGTGCGAAAACGCGCTATTAGAGTTAGAAAATTGAATTTTCGACTAGTTTTGTCAGATTTAATACCCGTAACACGCTTGGTATCGTGTTATTAAGTTGACCCGACGATAAAGATAAACTGACACTTTGGTTCCATTTAACTACTAATTTATTATAGGGAAAATATATATAATACATATATTAAAGAAATGATATAAAATAAATATAAAGAGAAAAGAATAAAATATAAAAAGAGAAAGAGAGAGATGGACCTCCTCACCATCCCCTAACTCATCACTCCTCCACACTGATGCATACGCGTTCCTTTCCTCCTTTTTCCTTCCTGTCCGGAGAGGGCGTGGCCTGCAGGCGGAGGACTTGGCACAGTGCCAGAGCACCGTGTTACATCCCCCTTTCCCTTAAGTTGAGCGCCTCGATCAACATCTGATAGTTGGCATGAATGTACTTGATGACGAAGAAGAGTCTTTGATCCAATGATTGGCATGAGTGGCGTTGTTGGTAGTCGAGGATCCGATCCGATAGGTGACATGAATTGAATAGTTGATGTAGTTTTTCGGACGTAATTGGTGACTTCAGAGGAATTTGTTGTTTGTAATGCATAGGATGATCAGCGTCTTGAGACAGTGCTTCGGAAGTGATGAATTCAGTTTGTGTGAGGTAGGGACAGAGAAAATTAGGAATAGAATGATAGAACGAATTGAATGAGAAATAATTTTGAATCCTGAAAAGGTTGGTTAACATTTGAAAAGGGTCTAGATTTTGAATAGATTTGTACACGAGAATTAGGAAGTTTAGTATATACTATACAGATATATAAAAACATAAGAGAGTAAGATAAAGAGAAAGATAAATAGCGTCTCAAAGAATATTCATAGAAATTACAAACAAAAACAAAATACACCCACAAAGGCTAGCATACAAATGAAAAGAAAACAAACATCACCATCCTTCTTGTCCTTGCGATAAACGACTCCACTTAACTTCTGACATTGATCCAATGTAGACAATCCGAGCATCTAACTCCTTCGATATCTCTTCAATTCACGAGGTGCTTTGTTAAAAATCTTGATCTTCTCGATTTCCTGACGGGTGATCATATCTTCATCTTTCTTCGAACTATTGACTCCTTCAGCCTCTTTGATTTCTCGGCTTTAATTTGTCGGCTTTATACGGCATTCTTTGGTTTCATCTTCAATGTATCTTGAAAAGGCATTGTAGACGTTACTGAATGTTCTTCTGTTGGCGATTTGGGTGAAGGTAATTTCATGATTGTGCTGGCTTTTGTCGGATTCGGCTTGAGTTCATCTTTGTCATACTGAGAGAACCTTTGGGTGGGAAGCGATTAATCATATTACTGAAAGATCATAAATTGAAAATGATTAATTGAGATTTGCACCCAACAAGTAAGCAAGCAAGTTACTTATTTGGGTTGGGGAGGGTTGAGTGAGTGGAGGGCGAATAAGTGTAGAAGGATAGTGCGAAAAAAAACCAAAATCAGAAAAACAAAACTGCGGGACTGGACAACAGGACCGACCGTCCACTGGCGTCTCTGAACCACCATACTGACATGCGTCCACATCAGCGGACCGCCTTCTGCTCCAGAAGCGTGGTATATGCTCCGCCCACACGGGAACATTACCGTACTCTCCGACCAGCTGTCTCCTGACCTCTCTTCTCCTTCCCCATCGACGAAGGATTAACGATTATTGCGTGCATAATGTGAGCACCGACAAAAGACAACTGTCAGTCCTGGCAAACAATGGTATCATAAAGAGTGTAATACAATATCTTTGACCCGAGGGGGTGAAGAAAGTGATGTCACAATCTTTTATTGCCGTAATATGTATCGAGTGTCATCTGCTCCGTCGTTGATAATCCTTTGGTCTTTGGTCTTTGTGCTATTGTTTGAATAATATATGTGCAGTGCAATAGTGCAATTTGAAATCTATAGTATACCATGCGAGAGACACGACAGGCATAAAGTTCGAATTGAATATCCTAGACTCAATAACGAACTATTTCAATAATAACGCGGCCTGGAAACCAACGCATCGATTACCAGCCTTAATTGTCCTCGATCAAAAATTTTCTTAAGACACAGAGCATGCAAACGAATACATGAACCGCAGAACATGATTTGAATGTAAAACTCTTGTTTTAGCTTACCATCATCTGCAACTTTCACCTGAACTTGTTTAAAAACGAAAGATACGGCCGTGAAATTTAGAAATACTACTACAAGATAAAGGGATAAGTCACTAAATAATGAGAAACTGTCGGTAGGCCTACCTATTGTGTCTTTTATTCTACAATTTATTATAAGCCCGACTCACCATGGCTTCTTTATCTCACCACTTCTCTCAAGTCACTCTGGAGTTAAAATTAAGTACTTTTATTTATTTATATTAACTGTACCCGGGGCTGAGTCTAGATGTTACTGGAGTACAGATTTTTGACGGGCGTCCAAGATTCCCTATCTCACATCATGTTTAAGAAGAGAAAAAGAAATAAAAAACGAAAAGAAACAAGTGTGAAATAGAGTGTATTTCCTTAAGAGAAATACAGCTCACTGGACAATAACTCCTATGCAAGTCGATGACATGGTAACTGTAGCTTACACTATTGGGATAAAACTAACTACTAAAACTAAAGGTGCAAGATTAATTAACTAGGTGCGGAAAGTACCTCAGTGAAGTATCTCCTCAAGGTTGGGACCTCCACGTAACACGCTTGGTATCGTGTTATTAAGTTGACCCGACGATAAAGATAAACTGACACTTTGGTTCCATTTAACTACTAATTTATTATAGGGAAAATATATATAATACATATATTAAAGAAATGATATAAAATAAATATAAAGAGAAAAGAATAAAATATAAAAAGAGAAAGAGAGAGATGGACCTCCTCACCATCCCCTAACTCATCACTCCTCCACACTGATGCATACGCGTTCCTTTCCTCCTTTTTCCTTCCTGTCCGGAGAGGGCGTGGCCTGCAGGCGGAGGACTTGGCACAGTGCCAGAGCACCGTGTTACATACCTCATTGGAAGTTTTTTCTGTAAAATCATCGATTTCTACACAATTTTATCGGTAAAAAACCTGAAAAAGCAATTACCTCAATGGCCTCTTTGGTCGGATTGAAATTCTTCGTAATCGACGCCTGATGCTTATCGACCTTACAAATGATATTACACCAATCTTCATTCGGATTCACATCACGATTCTCGGGCAGCCCAATATTCCGATATCCTGTTTGAATCCATTCCTTTTTGTAGGCATCCGGAAGGCTAATCTCTTTGTGATCTTTGATAATCTCACGGATTTCGTCTATTTTTGTTCTAAAATTTAGGAGCCAATTATCGATTTTTTCCTCTAAACTCACTCAATCTCCTGCTTCGTTTGGTTCTTTACCAGATTCCTATAAATATAGCTGACGACTTTGGGACGCGTTCCGTATTTTGAGATTCAGGTGTTGAAATTCGACAACTGTTCACTTGTCCAGCACCCAGACGGAGAAAATCGAATCTGAAATCGTAAAGTGATTGTTGTTGAGTTTTTGGAGTTGTTGTCTTATTTCCCCCACCAAACAAAGTTCCAAGAGTGACTCACTTATTTAAAAGTTTCCAAATAATCAAACAAAAGGAGACCACGAATACCAGAGTAGTCAGTTGAGATGCAGTGGGGTTTGGGGATCGTCCATATATGGCGATCCGCAGATCCTCTATTCGTTTCGTACGTAACGTCATTGGTTCTGAAAATAGTCTATCAGAAATGCTGTAAAATATCAAAAAAAGTGGATTAGATCATAAAAAAGCACAAAAAAGATCAAATCAAAAAGAAACGGAGACCACAAAAACCAAAGTAGTGAGATGGAATAAACTGTGGTGTGCGGATAGCCTAAAAACGGTTATCCGTAGGTCTTCGATTCGTTTCTTTCGTCGTGTCGTTGGTTCTGAAAATAGTGAATTAGCAAAAATTCCAGAAAAAATTCAAGTCAAAAGATATTTCACAGTGCGACACTAGCAACTGGAATCAAGATAAAAGAGAAAAAAAGACGAGGAAAAATCATATTCAAATTTATCAGATGAATCAATATTAAAATTCAAAATTTTCCGAAGCTCTTCCTGATGACGTCGTTTCTTCGCGATTAATTCCTTTTAAAACTGTTGAATTCTGCGATTCGCTGGATCCACAGTTCTGAAAAACAGATTTTTCGAAATAGAGATATTGGAAAATTGTCAACTAGCGCAATGCAAAAATCCTAGTAGCCCGAATGATGGTTTGGAGTGCTAAACACTTTGATTTTTTCCATCTCATGACTTTTTACCTGATGATTACAAATGACAACAGCCGGTCTGTTGTCTTGTGTCAACTCGTAACCGTAGACTGTGAATACCCGTCCATTTACACTAGTAGTAGAATGAGTGGAACACGTAGTCGGCCCACTTGAAAATTGAATCTATTGAAGTTTTCAAATTTCTATTTTCGTTCGAATTTCAATGTATAGTACAAAAATTTTTGACATTTTTTACAGGCTTAAAATTTATGTTTTTGGAAAAAAAACTTTTAAGGCGCATGGAAAGCAATTGAAAAATATAATTTTTGATTCTCTTCTCACATCACGGTGATTTTTTCCTTTGTGTACCTACGTCATGGTACAAAAAAACATACCAGAATAATCTCCATAGACACGATGATGGAATTCAAATGGGTAGTCCTGTTTGGCACTCCCAAAATCGGATGTGTCGCGTGATCCAAATCGTACAAATAGGTGACCATATCCGTGTTGAAATTCGTGACGACCACTATCACCTCACTCTGTGGTCCCTGTCCTGAGATGTGGTTGAAAAGCCAGGTGACGAATTTTTGGACGTTTTGGAGCTCCTGTGATCCACAATTCTTTATTGGCAAGCATGTCGTCAATTGATACGGTTCTGAGGACGACTCGAGGTCCCAACTGGAAAAAGTGTTTCGTTTTTTTTTTTTAATTAGGAACAATCTTCCAAAAGTTTTACGAAAAGAACCGTAACTCGGTCAATTTAGATCCGATTTCTTTGGAAATTGAAGTTTTGAAATCAAGGAGTCAATTCACACCTATCAATATTGCAACTTCGTTATAATCTCTGATGGGACAATTGGTGCGTAAGTTCCCTACCATAGTTTGCCTTTTTTTAATTTTTTTCCCTCGTAAAAACTTACGTCTTGATGGTGGTGGTGATGGTTGGACGTCCAGGTTCTGTTGACGGTAGAGTGGAATGCCATCCAGACGGAGAAAATCAATCTGAAATAGTGAAATGGTTGTTATATGAGGTGAAAGAGGACCTTCGAAAACCTAAAATTCCACTTTCAAAACCTGCTTACGAGAAATTTTTTGTTTCGCCGATTTTTCAACTATTCAAGCCCAAAATATGATTTAATAAAATTCTTTACGTTATAATCGTCTCTAAACTTCTAAATTCGATCAGATAACGGTTAGACAGTAGTTATTGTTCATTTCACAGTAGTATTACATCATTTCTAGGTGTTTGGACACTCTCATTCCCTAGCTTCGGGTGCCAGAAGCAGTTGTCTCGGATAACACTGATTTCACTATATAAGTCAATGCCCATGGACCCAATAGATTACAAATGATGTGGATTTGATGCAGAATGTCACAAAACAACTGAATTAAAATTTTGAGACCGTTCAAAGACTTTCTAAAATTATCTATTTTTTGAACTGAAATATGACTTGAAAATTTCCGAACGATTGGTCAGGAAAAATGAAATTTTTCGAAAAAAATTTAATTTTCTCCAAACTTTGTCAGATTGTTTTATAACTCCAAAAAATGGCTTTCGACTTAATTCGGCCTCGTAAAAACGATTTCTAGGCGAGTAATGTTCACTTGAACATAGCTCGAGTTAGTACTGAAAAACGATATTTGCTGATTTTTCAGCATCACCGAAGTTTCGTAAGTAGTTTTTGAAAGTGGCATTCTGGGTTTTCAAAGGTACTCTTTCACCCCATGTAGTTGGTTTGTCATGGATCCTCCAACGACTTAAATGGTTCCCTTGTCAGTATATTTTTCATCACCAAACAAAATTCCCAAAGAGACTCACTTATTTTAAAGTTTCCAAATAATCAAACAAAGTGAGACCACAAATACTAAAGTAGTCAGCTGAAAGGCAATGGAGTTTGGGGATTGTCTACAAATGGCAATCCGCAGGTCCTCAATTCGTTTTGTACGTGACGTCATTGGTTCTGAAAATAGTGGTTTAGAAACGCCATGAAAAATTCGAAAAAAGGATTAGATAAGGAAAAAGTACAGAAAAGATAAAATCAAAAAGAAACGGAGACCACAAAAACCAAAGTAGCCAGATGAAATGAACTGCGGTGTGTGGACAGCCTAAAAATGGCTATCCGTAGGTTTTCGATCCGCTTCATTCGTCGTGTCATTGGTTCTGAAAATATTAAATTAGTAGAAAATTCAGTAAAATTCAGGAGAAAAGATATTTCACAGTGCTATCATAGCAACTGAAATCGGCACGAAAAAGAAAAAAACAGACAAGGTATAATCATATATAAATTTATTATAAGAAGTAAAATCAGATTTTATTAATTTGCGAAGCTCCTCTTGATGTGTTTTTCTCCGGCAAAAATTTGCTTTTGAAGTTGCTGCATTCTGTGTTTTGCTGCATCCACAGTTCTGAAAATCCTTTCAAATAGTTTTTTTCAAATTCTCCTTTCAAAATGGAGCTATTGAAAAACTGTCAACTAGCGCAATACAAAAATCCTAGAAAAACCAAAAAATGTTGTTCTCACCATCATCCTTGACCAAAAAATTCATTTCTTCCTCCCACTCTTCTTTCTTCCTCTCACGTCTCCACTGAAAAATAACGTATTTTTTGGGGAACCTTTGCTGGGAGATATTTCAATGGTGTCATCGTCGTCATCATCTGAGAGATGAACGAGTGGAGGACGGGCGCTCGAAGAACCGGCCTTAGCGGCGCGATTGTTCATTTTGTGCAGAGTTCGGGAGATTCTGGAAGGAATATAGGTGAAATAGGGAGGGAACTTTGAAGTGCAACAAAAAAGCAACAAAAAGCTTCAAAAATTACCAAAATTAGCAAAAAAGTTTCATTTTTAGAATCTTCTAGATCGGACGTGAAATAGATCGGTAGATCAGTGAATTATCCTTTTCTCGGTAAAAGTTTCAAATACCGAGAAAATTTCTCAAAACCATTTTTTCCCAAAAATGTTTCGGCGATAAATTTTGCGGAATTTTCGTACGGAAAATTTTTTCGCACAATTCGTTATCATCTTCGATGGGGCAATTTTCCTGGCGCGCCAGTACAAAGAGACTCATTATCCTTTTATCTGTTCCCTATCGTTGTTTCCCTCTGTTTAGTGTTTTTCCTTAGTTGAAACTTACGTTTTGTTGGAGGTGCCTGGACGTCCGATTTCGGTTGTTGATAGAGTAGAACACCATCCAGACGGAGAAAATCAAATCTGAAATGGAGAAGGGTTTGTTTTGGTGTTCTTGGATTTTTTGTCTTGTTTTCCCTCACCAAACAAAATTCCAAGAGCGACTTACTCATTTTAAAGTTTCCAAATAATCAAACAAAGGGAGACCACTAATACCAAAGTAGTCAGCATAAATGCAGTGGTGTTTGGGAATTGTCTGAAAATGGCAATCCGCAGGTCCTCAATTCGTTGTGTTCGTGACGTCATTGGTTCTGAAAATAGTGGATTCGAAAAGATATGAAACAATCAAAAAAGGGGGTAAGATAAGGAAAAAATACAGGAAGGATGAAATCAAAAAGAAACGGAGACCACGAAAACCAAAGTGGTCAGATGGAATAGATTGGGGTGTGTGAATAGCCAAAAATGGCTGTCCGTAGGTTTTCGATCCGTTTCGTTCGTCGTGTCATTGGTTCTGAAAGTAATGAATTAGCAAAAAATGCAGAAACAATTCAGGTCAACTGATATTTCACAGTGCTTAAATAGCAACTGAAATAAAAATAGAAAAAAAATAGACAATGTATTATAATATTTAAATTTATTATATGAAGCAAAATCAGATTTTATAAAATTGCGAAACTCATCTTGATGTGTTTTTCTCCGGCGAAAATTTCCTTTTGAAGTTGCTGAATTTTTCGTTTCGCTGCATCCACAGTTCTGAAAATCAGTATGTCTCCCTTCAAAATGGAGCGCTATTGAAAAACTGTCAACTAGCGAAACATGAAAATTCTATGAGCCCAATTATGGCCGGATATGGCTCAAAACACCAAATGTTTTCATAGAAAACAATGTTTTGGTCAAAATTTTTCGGGTATGCTCCCTTCTACTTTTACCAGTTATACCTCCCGCAATCTTACCTCCGAATTATTCGGTATATACAGTTTGGGACGATCCATTTTTTCTTCTCTACTGGCATCACTGGGCTCGATGACTCTGGTGATTTCACTGGCTCAACTGGTTTCTTCGGCACTTGCACTGATCTCGATTTCTTCTGTTCCATTTCCGTTCCCAGTTTTTTCAGCGATTTCTTCAGCTCCTTTATGCTGGGTTTGTATATATGAGTACCAACGGGAAACTTTGTGTCTTCTAGTCGCGACACAGGGACAGCATCATTAGCTTCACTAGTTCCAGGCTATTGTTCTTCTTAGTTGCTGACCGATTGCCCTGATTGTGGTGATCGACTTTTGCTTGTACTTCATATCTATCGCCTTCTCAGCTCCGCAATCCTCTCCGAGATTTGTGCGTTTATGTCTGCTTGTGACAAGCATGGCGATGGCACTTCTTCCAATCCTTGACCGGTACAAAACTCCACACCTTCTGGCAACACAAAACTTCCAATCCGATTCTGATCCATCGGGGTTTTTGATGATAGTTCTGAAATCAGTAAATATGATATCAATAAAATCAGTATCGCGAAGATCTCCGAAGAGAGTACAACCCCGTCTAGGTAAATAAAAATGATATTATTAGAATCAGCGGGTCAAGTGAATTGAGAAAAAGCGCCCACAAACCTTAGTCCTGGATAATTTCAATTTTGATCATTGTAAAGAAATTAAAAGCGCATAGGAAAAATTTAAGAGTAGTATATACCTTTCCAAAGGGCTGGTCAATTACAGAGCTAACGGTATTTTCAAACTTGGCTTGAGTGGAAACGACTCAAAATTATATGTCCTAAAGTTGTTTCGACGAACTAGTATTTTCTTTTGGGCGGTTTTGTTCATTTCTTCTGAACAAATTCTTGAAAAAAACACTCACCTGTTTGGAACACCAAAACTTTCGATCCTCCACCACCAAGCAAATATTGTTGATTTTCTCGTCTTCTTTGTCGAACATGAGCATTGAGCTTTGGTTGAGTTGAGTCATCCTGCTTGAATTATTTAAAAATGGGATTAGTTCGGAAATTGCTTGAAACTTCCGAAGAGGAGTATGGCCACGTCTAGGTAAATAAAAATAGTACTAATAGAATCAGCGAGTCAATTGGTTCAGAAAAACAAGCCCACTCGTGGTAAAGTTTAATATTGATTCTCGACTATAAATCAAAAGCGCACGGAAAGAATTAGAGGGTAGGAAACAGGCAACCAAAAAAATACCTCATTCTCCAACTTGATCAGCTCTGAACCATTATCCGGCTTCTCTTGCTCAGTAGACTCGCATTCATCGATATTCGTCGCCTGAAAAGTTTTTCTAATTATTTAGGCACTGGGAAAGATGCCCAAAAAAAAAAATCGGAGACGCTAGCTTTTGAAAAGATCTCTGAATTTACAAAAATTTGCTATATATACCTGAAATGTTTCGGGAAAACGGGAAATCTTCACATAATAATAGCAGGTGCTCTGTGAATTTCGAAGTTTTGTCAAATGAAAAAATGTTCACAATTTTTTTTCACTATTTTTTCAACGGTTTTTCCTCTTTTTCAACAGTTTCTACCGGAAAATCAGACACCACCGAACTAGAGTCAAATCGGATAGCAAGCTAGCCCAATTGTTACCCAGAATTCAAAAAAAAAATCGAAAAAATTTGGCACAAAATCTGTTCAATTTAAATTATTTGAAGCCTTATTATAATAAAAGGCTTGAAAACTTAAAACTATAAACCTGTCCTAGTAACAGTTTCAGAAACATGTCAAATTCTCCCGATTTCTCCCAAAAAGTTTTTGTTTGGGAAAATTTATCCCCGAAACGTTTTCCGAACTGCTTTGCTACATTTCTTTGGCATCATTCCAACTTTCAACAATTAATTATCATTGCTTCTTTTATTTTTGTTGTGTCTCTCCTATGTGACTCACGTTTCAATGAGAGTGGTGGTGCCAAGACGTTCGGGTTCCGTTGTTGGGAGCGTGGACCGACCATCACCCAGAAGGAGAAAGTTCAATCTGAAATAGTGAAATGGTTGTTTTTGCAATGCTAATTTTTCAGCTCATTTCCCCAACCAAACAAAGTTCCAACAGATACTCACCCATTTTAAAATTAAAAAAAATCAAATAAAGGAAGACCACTAAAGCCAAAGTAGTCAGATGTAATGCAATGGGGTGTGTGGATAGCCTAGGAACAGCTATCCGTAGGTCTTCAATCCGCTTCGTTCGTTGTGTCATTTCAGTTGGAGTGGAGAGAGGGGTAGCCGGAAGTTGACTATTTGCAAATGTTCGATGCGCTTCGTTGGGAAATACTTTGTTCTAAAAAAGTGGATTAGCAAAAAAAAATGCAGAAAAATTCAGTCCAAGAGATATTTCACAGTGCATCAATAGCAACTGAAATCGAAATAAAAGAGAAAAATGGACAAGGTATAATCATATTTAAATTTATTATTTGAAGCAAAATCAGATTTTATAATTGTGAGTGATGATGCAGATAAATTGGTCAATGATGGCGATGGTATTGAAAGTATCGAGTGGCTCTGAAATTCATTCATTATACAAAAATAGGCTTTGAAACTAAAACTAACTTGGCAACCAACTGCTCCACAGTCCTTCTGCTAGCTTTTTTGTCCTTGAATGTCTTCATCAAATTTTCTAATCTCTCAAGAAAAGGTGTGCCACGTGTTCTTGACTGAATGAAGTTGAACAGCTTGGTAGTCTCGTAGATATTCCATGGAAGACGGTTGATTGGACATGTGAAGTTTCTGAAAATCGTTTTTTTTTTCACTTTTATTCCTGGAAAAATTATTAGAATGCCTATTTGAAAAGCTGTTCCCCTCTCAAACTGAATATTCTTTTATTTTTGAAAACATAAATCTCAAAAAATATTATTTACCTTGGCTCGAAAACCGTCGAAACTACCTCCTGAGACACAAAAAGTAATCCGAATTTGAAGAAAATTGAAGTCGATTGATTTCTTCTGTGTGTTTTGGAACCTGGAACTCATATTGATGGGTTTTTTTCCAAAAAAAGTAGAAAAACTGACTGTGTGGTAAGAAGATCGACATCATATTTTGTGTGGTTGAACAAATTGAACCTTTCAGCCAACTCTTTATCTGTCATTGACGATCAACGGAGATCATTGCACATTTGCTGCAAGAAAGCAATGATTTGATACTTCATATCATTTATTCTGAGAGGGGGAAGTCTACAAAATCCAAAATCTTTTAGAAAAATCTTTTTTTGTTTGTAGACAAGCCTTAGAAAATTGTAGAAAAACTGAGTTCCCAAAAATTCAGGGGAAGAAAATAGCGGTCCCAAAAGAGTCCGGCACCGCGATTTTCTTCCCTTAAATTTTTGGGACCACGATATCGGACTAGTGCCTTTATTTCAAGGGGAAATCAGGCCAGTCAGTGCCTAGAATAAACATTGACTATTTTTTTCTATAATCGGACTTTGACAAGTAGCTTACAGGTTTCTAAGTCTGTTTTAGTCCCAGCTAAGTCTTGTTTCAGTATTTTCTGGTGCAGAAACTTGGCTCTGCTAGGCTCAATTTAGGCAGTAACTAGGTTGTTCTAAGCAAACTCTGGGTTTTTTGAGTTTATTCTTGCTTACCTTCTACGATGAGATTCGTTCCTCGTGCATCGAATACACAATCCTGTCGTCGGTGGTAGCTGTTATGGTGACCAGTTGTGGACGACGACGGTGATTGTTTGCACTTTGACAGTTCCTGTTCCGTTCTGGAAATCAGTAAAAATTGAATCTAAGCAAAAGTTGGTTCAAATTGATGAATGATCAAGGTCAGGGCTGTGCGAAAAAAATCGAAAATTTTTTTTTCGGAAACTAAGGAACGAAAAAATGGGAAAAAATTGTTTCGAAAGTTTTGGTTCGAAAAAATTCGAGAAACTTTTTTTTCCGAAAATTTCAAGGCGAAAAAAACGAAAAATTATGTTTTGGAATTTTTCGATACAAATTTCAGATTCCGAAAAAAAATTTTCGGCGATAAATTTTTCGAAATTTTTTTTCGAGAATGTCCGAAAAAACCGGCCCAACCCATTGGGGACTCTCCAGTTCAGAATATTGATTAGTTATCTGGGAACGCTAACGATGGCCTAGGATTCCAAAGCATAACACAACGTTATCACTCCACGTAAAGTATATAAATGGAGTATCGAAAAAATCTTAAAGTTTCTAATCTAACTGATGAAGAGAAATTCTGAATGTTGGCCTAACCTTGCCTCAAAAGTTCATAATCTAAAACAATGACCTGGAGTTCCTCGAGAACCCCGCTCGAGATCGCATATAACCATTCATGTAACTCTCTCTGGGACACCATGCTAACCCGCTTTTTTCTTCTCGGCCTCTCATCAACTCTCACGGTCTATTACTGCCTGTTTTCCCCGCTCGAACACCTAACACAGGCTAAAAACTGACTTCGGGACTCGAGGAGAAATGGATTGTTTTGGGGCTATTTTCGAGGGTTCTGTAACTTTGCCCAAAGTGAACATTGAGGTCTAATTTTTTGGGAGCATATGACCGACCAATAGGACACTTTGAAAAAAAATTTTGAGCCAAATCCCAGACTTTCGATTTTTTTTCAATAGGGCGGACCCCATGAAAAAGTGCCAAAAATCAGCATATTTTGGCTCAAAAACCGCCGGGGGTCCAAAAATTTCCTTGAGATACTATTACAAATTGATGACCAGTACTATGAGATAGTTTTTCCACAATTTAATTTTCCGTCACTAGTACTAAAATTTTCGGGGAAACGGGAAAAATTGAAAGAAAAATTTTAAAACTCATTTTTCGGTGTGATGCAGTCGAGTATGAATTTTGATGTCAACATGAAAAAAGTTCAAAAACATATGGGGAATTCATTTCTGAAAAGTTTTCGACTCTATCTAAAAAACTAAAAATTTTGGCTTTTCAACTTTGACGGGCTACTGTAAATCTGGAAGGGGGCGGGGCCAAAATTAAAAATGTGTTTTTTCATGAGAAGGGTGAAGGTAACCACCACACATAATATCTAAGCTCTGCCATTCGTTTCATACATGAGTGCCCCAGAGATATCGACTCTACCAGAAAGTCTCTCTTAAGTTTTTCGAGTTTCTGTCTTATTTTCCCCCACCAAACAAAATTCCGAGAGCGACTCACCTGTTTCAAAGTTTTCGAATAATCAAACAAAGGGAGACCACTAATACCGAAGTAGTCAGTTGAAATGTAGTAGGGTTTGTGGATTGTTTAGAGATAGCAATCCGCAGGTCCTCAATTCGTTTTGTACGTGACGTCATTGGTTCTGAAAATAGTTTATTAGAAATGCTAAAACAATTCAAAAAAGGAATTAGATAAGGAAAAAGCACAGAACAAATAAAATAAAAAAGAAACGGAGATGGAATAGGATGAGGTGTGTGGATAGCAGAGCTGTGCGGAAGCAAGGATTTGAAAAACGGAAGTCGGGAGTCGGAACTAAATTATTAAAAACGGAAGTCGGGAGCCGAAAGCCGGAAGTGAAAAAATAGCCGGAATTCCGGTTGACCAAATCCTAAATTTTGAAACTCAAAACTGACTTGAAAGTAGTAATTTCGAAAAAAAAATTTCTTGCTATAATTTGTCGGGAAAATGTTGAAAAGTAATCGGTGAATCAATTTTTTCATGACCAAAAGTTTTCGACTTCCTTCTAAATTCTGTCTTCTAAACCGGAAGTCTGAACTCGGAAGTCGGAAGTAAAATTCCTGGAAGTCGGAAAAAACACCCGGAATTAATTCCGCACAGCTCTGGTGGATAGCCTAAAATGGCTATCCGCAGATTTTCGATCCGAACTGTTCGTCGTGTCATTGGTTCTGAAAACTATGAATTAGAAAATTAAATGCAGAAAAAATCCAAGACAAGAGATATTTTACAGTGCTATAATAGCAACTGAAATTGAGATAAAACGACAAAAAGAGAAGGTAAATTTATATTCAAATTTATTGTATGAAGCAGAATCAGATTTTGAAAATTTGCGAAGCTCATCTTGATGTTTTTTTTTCTTGGTGACCAATTAAAATTGAAGTTGTTGAATTCTTTCACCCGTTGCATCCACAGTTCTGAAAAACAGTTTATCTCATTTCAAAATAGTGAATGGAAATAATTCCGACTTTTTTTATTCATTTTTTGAAATCAAAGTTCTCAAAATTGATATTTTTGGTAGAAAAAATTGTAAGGCGCATGATAATATAATTTTTGATTCTCTTTTTACATGAGCAACAACAGTTAGGTATGCAAGTTTCATGAGTTGAGAAAAATTGAGATAATTTTTTTGCCATAATTCAAAATTTGGGTTTTTTGAACTTT
This sequence comes from Caenorhabditis brenneri, assembly GCA_000143925.2. Classification (NCBI taxonomy): domain Eukaryota; kingdom Metazoa; phylum Nematoda; class Chromadorea; order Rhabditida; family Rhabditidae; genus Caenorhabditis; species Caenorhabditis brenneri. The sequence goes on from GL380071.1 coordinate 81,740, forward strand.
TTTTGCGAAAAAAAGGACTAGAAACCTTAAAAAGATAAAATTTTGCAAACTTAGGTGTAAGAAACTCAGTTGAGAAAGAACTAGAGTGTTTTCTCAGCGAAGCATGCCTATCATATGATGAGGATATGATGAATGAGGCGATCACATTCTAATTTATTTAAAATCGGCTTCTCCATTTTCAACATGCGTCTCAAAAACCCAAAAACCCCGCTTGGAATGGCCTACAGACCTCCCTAAGACTGTCTCTGGGCATCATGCCCTTTTCCTTCTTCTCTTCTCATTCTCGTTACACAATATTGTCACTTCTCTCCTTGTTTGCCTACGTTACGGTACAAAACAACATACCAGAATGATCTCCATAGACACGATGATGGAAATCGAAGAGGTAGTCCTGTTTGGCACCTCCCAAAATCGGATGTGTCGCGTGATCCAAATTATACAGATAGGTGACCATATCCGTGTTGAAATTTGTGATGGCCACTATCACCTCACTCTGTGGTTCCTGTCCTGAGATGTGGTTGAGAAGCCAAGTGACGAATTTTTGGATGCTTTGGAGCTCCTGTGATCAAGCATGTCGTCCATTAATACGGTTCTGAGAACAACTCAAGGCCCGGCCTGGAAAAATGGTTTTGTTTTTTTTTTTATTCTGAGCAATTTTCCAAAAAATTTCACAAAAAACCGGAACTCGTTCAATATAGATCTAATTTCTTTGGAAATTGAAGATTTGAAATCAAGGAGTCAATTCACACCTATCAAGTTAGCAAATTTGTTATCATCTTTGATGGCACAATTTCCGGTGCTACCCCGCATTAGAACTGCTCCGTATTAAAACTTTCCGGATCAGAACCGGGCCATATTCAAGCTCCCAGTTGCGACTCGAGGCTGAATTTTCGTCCAGAATATAACATTTGGGTTCTAAACATTTCCTCATATTTTCGAGTTACCAGATACTTTGGATGTACCCGGTTCTAATACGGCCAGTTCGAATACGGGTCAAGTCTGATGCGGCCAGTTCTAATGCGGGGTGGCACCCGATTTCCTCGGTGCGACAGTACGAAGAGACTTACTACCATTTTATCAGTTCCCTATCATCACTTGCTTTTTTCAAGTGTTTTCCCCTCCTGGAAACTTACATTTAGATGGTGGTGGTGGTGCTTGTACGTCCTGGTTCTGTTGTTGGGGGAGTGGAATGCAATCCAGACGGAGAAAACCTCTGAAATGGTAAAATGGTTGTTTTTGGGCAATACTAATTATTCAGTATATTTTCCCCCATCAAGCAAATTTTCTACAGTTACTCACTTATTTTAAAGTTTTCAAATAATCAAACAAAGGGAGACCACAAATACCAAAGTAGTCAGTTGAAATGCAGCGGGGTTTGGGAATTGTCTAGAGATGGCGATCCGCAGGTCCTCAATTCGCTTTGTATGTGACGTCATTGTTTCTAAAAATAGTGGTTAAGAAATGCTATAGAACAATAAAAAAAAAGCGATAAGATAAGGAAAAAGTACAGAAAAGATGAACTCAAAAAAAAAAAACGGAGACCACAAAAACCAAAGTAGTGTGGAAGGAGAGCCAAAGCCTCTTGGTCTTTGGTTCCCTTTCTATATTCTTCGCCCGAGTGTCCATCAGTAGGGAGTACGTGCGCATGCATGTGCCCACTAGTGCGTGGGCACAAGGGATAGAGGCACACGCCACCACGCCCCTAAGAATATGTTTCTATTCAGTTCCATCAGAGAAACACCTAGGAGCAGCCCAACCGGCTCCTAGGACAATAAATGTTTAAACATTAGAAAGTGTTTTCTATCCACATTTAATGGAGGCATTAAGGCAGATAATGCCTTCCGTTAACATGGAGGTTCCCCTACCGAGTGAGAACTCGAATAGTTATCTTCATATAATTATTCCTGGGTCCCGCTAACTTCGGAATTGTTTTTTTGCCACTGCGAGTCATCTGCAGTAACCTTTTCTGAGTTAGCGGAAATATTGCTACACCACTACACCTATTCGGACCCTATTCACTCCCCTCACCATCGCTAAAAACATCAGCACCCTCACTACTATTATTGTATTCTCGTCTGGTTTCGTACGTTAGCAGTTGACGTTTGGTTTCTCGTTTTATGGCGGATTTCGGATTTTCTCACACACATGGATCAATTGTATTTCGATCACAATGCATTGTCCTGCGATGCAGTCAAATACCTGCTTTACCCTGCGATGCCGAAAACTAAATAAGTGTTTCTTTCTATCATTTCTACTTTCACCCCTACTCTAACTCATTAAATTGACTGCGATTTTAATGCTATGAGCAAACCAGTCCCCTGAGTTTAAATTGATTACAGGAAAAATTTTCTCTGTTCTTCTAAATGTAGAAAGCGCTCAAACTGCCGCTTACATTTGTGGATAATGATAGAGGCCGCAACTAAAGTGATCCATGTTCAAAATTTTTTTCCCTCTAGTTTTATTGTAAAACGAGACCCAAACAACATTTCCTCAAAGGATCCTTCTGCTTATTATTGGCCTCGCCCCGCTTACAAGGGAAGTACCCAATATGTTACACGCGGATTTCTTAGATATTTTGTGGATAGCATCTACAGACATAGTCTACATCACTGCAAAAATTATACGTGCGCTCATTGCGGTTTCCCGGAATTACAGGACAATTTATCATTTTTCTGGATTTCTGAGCACATCAGCTTCAAGCCGCTAAATCTTTGTTCAAAATTGACGAAATATATTGGGTTTTGGCTCATTTGAAAGGTAATTTTCTGGACTTCAAAAGTGCCAACTGAGTCAACATTCTATCTTTATTGCGAAGTCTGGAATATTGAGAAATGTAAGAAATTGCAACATGAGTGATTTCAATAAGTGCCAATTTTTGGAAAAACGTACTCGGGAGACCATCACCATTCGACTTGGGTCGGT
>GL380071.1:96448-110700 GCA_000143925.2 Caenorhabditis brenneri
GGAGTTATATTCAGGAAGAGACAATAGCAAGCATGTTTCACGAAGTTATTTGACGATCTATTTTCATGAGCAGTATTCAGATATTTTTCAAAAACAATATTATCAACTCACATTGAGAGCCTTTAACTCGAAGACCAACGGTTTTCGAAAAAAGTCAAGTACTAAAGAGTTGTCACAAATTGTACGTTAAACAACTTTGTAGTTGACCATTTTCGTTTTGGATGGATGGTTTTTGAGTTAGGGACCTTCTTCTGATGGGTACTCCGAAAAAACCCTAGGTCGAAGGATTAAAAGTTGGGGCGAAGGTTTGAAATGGCGTGAAAAATAATTGAAATTTGCACTGGAAAAAAGCGAGGGATTTTTCTTTCAGCCGCTAAAACAGGTCGAAAAATGGAATTTCAGACCATACCTCCAAGAGGATTTTGGATGTATTTCGGCGAGCTCTATCCGATGGTAAAAAAATCTCACTAACGATTTTCTTTTTGACAGGCCCCCTTTAAAATATTCTATTTATGACCTAAAATTCTCATTGAATGTCGCGTATTCGTCGTGGTATTTACCACCTTCCTCTCACGACTTTCTAAAGTTCTATTAATTTACTCTTTATTCCATTTAATTCTCATTAATATAAATATATACACCTGCTCTGCTTCGTCGTTCGTCTACGGGAGCCGTTCAAATCACCGCGCAGACTACTGTACCTGAGGACCCACCTGCACATCAAACGCGCCCACGTTTTTAGGCCAACTGCCTCTACGGACCTTTCAGTCGTTCAGTTTCGTTCGTTCGCCTTTTACGCACGTTGCGCGTGTCAGTTTATTTTTCCCCTCCCATTTGTTCGTTCCCGTTGATTATCGACTTATTTTCTAACTGTGTCGGCCTAGCCGACACAGCAGAGCAAGAAGTGTCAATAAATATCGGCGTCTGTATACCGTGTTCGTCTTGTTTCTGTTAGGGATTTATTTGGGCCTTTGGGGTTTGAAACATGGTGTATCGAGCCAAATCGGTTTAAATTCCCTTTCGTACAAGTGTCACGTTCGCAGCGCTAGTAAAAAATATTGATTTTCTCGTTTCCGCTCCGTTTTATTAAATTTCTTCCGTTCCGCAATAAAAAGACCCGGTGACACGTTCCAAGACGGCGCATCGGGCACAAAAGTATGAAAAGACCTGGTTTCACGTGTCAAAACGGCGTTCCAGGCACAAAAAAAGAGAAAAGATTGAGCCGATGACAAAAATCAGAGGTTCGAAGCGTCAGAACGGTCGAATTTCAAAGAATTTGCCAGTATGATGCGTAGAAAGTTGAGCGGCTGATCGAATTATCGATTAGATGATTTGAGACGTTCGCCACGACTGAATAAGCATAAAAAAAAAGAAAAGGAACGGAAATAAACGTTGCATTTGATTGTGTCACGAGAAAAAAGTAATAAAAATTGTTGAATTCCAGGCAATATGTCGGACAAAACGAACAATCCAACTGAAAACGTCGAAATCGACCAAGAAAACATCAAGCCAGGAGTAAAGATGGTGTCGAAGAAGGGTCAGAAGGCCAAAGGCGTGGACAAAGTGTCAGTTATCCACGTCGCAGAAAGTGTCACTTCTCCTGAAAAAGCTGAACAGCCAGAAAAGGTGGAAGAGTCAGTCATACCGGAAGACGACAAAATGGAGGACGATAAGAAGAGCGAAAACCCTGACAAGGAGATAAGCTCGTCGGAAGATGGCGATGATGAAAAAAGCGTCAACGGATCGACAGTTGATGACGAAGAAGACAAGGAGTCAGTCGCAGATGAAAGCGCTGGCAATCAGAAGGAGAGAATGGAGTCAACGATCCAACAGATGCTAGACAGCATGGGTACGTTAGAGAGTCCAGAGAAAATAAGACATTACATTGAAAAATTATAAATTATTGAAAATTGTAGACGGCCTACCAAAGTCGCTATATGGAGTCAAGCTCGAAGAGGCTGGATCTGCGTCAATGGCACATCAGATTGTGATGCATTCGATGCTCATCAGTCTAAACAAACAAGTCGGGTCAATGGTGTCAGAAAACAGCCTGGCAGCTGATCAAGTCAAAAGCATTCATGACATGCTGAAAACCATCCATGATTCCCAGAAAGAGGGCTTGGAGGAGTGGAAAAAGGCCACAGTGGCTGAGGCGAAGAAGTGGAGACAGGAGGCTAAACAAGAAGCCATGAAGAAAGAGTCAGCTCAAGATAATGAGATCGCTAGACTTCAGAAGATGCTGCAGGAGCTCATCAACGACCGACTCACGTCGGCTGTACAACAGATGCAAGCAACACTGAAACAACAACAAGATTACATCTAGCAGCTATAAATAGACACCTATCTGATCTATGGAAAAGATGGGAAGAGATGTACCTCACTCAGTTGAAGGTAGCTAAAACCAAAGTAAAACAATACACAATAACTCAACCAAAAGTCGACCAAGTCGTACTAATGGAAGAAAAACTACAAGCACGACACAAATGGCCATTAGCTAGAATTATGGCAGTACACCCAAATGAGTCAGGACAAATCAGAACAGTTACAGTCAGATGCAATGGAAAAGAAATGTTGAGATCTGTAAACCAACTGATCCCACTTGAACTCGAACCAGAAAACTCCACTCCCTCGGATACAGGAGACATATCGGTTTCTAACCAGAGTAACAATGAAGTCAAAGAACAGAGTCAGATTACTGAACCACCCGAAGAAGCAAATATGGAAGTACCAGCAGAGATACCAAAACATGATGATAAAAGAGTCAAAGAACGACATCCGCTAACCAGGCGTGAAAGAGCATTCTTACCCCGAAAAGCAAAGCTCGGCAGACAGTACTGCGAGATTAATAGTGATAGTGAAGAAGGACGCCAAAACCAAGATGAGAAGGATAAGAGTCAAAAGAGAAGACAGAAAGTGACAAATGGCTAGTCCTAAGGTGACGTCGCCATTCGTTGGGGGGCGGCAGTGTCGCGTATTCGTCGTGGTATTTACCATTTTCCTCTCACGACTTTCTAAAGTTCTATTAATTTACTCTTTATTCCATTTAATTCTCATTAATATAAATATATACACCTGCTCTGCTTCGTCGTTTGTCTACGGGAGCCGTTCAAATCACCGCGCAGACTACTGTACCTGAGGACCCACCTGCACATCAAACGCGCCCACGTTTTTAGGCCAACTGCCTCTACGGACCTTTCAGTCGTTCAGTTTCGTTCGTTCGCCTTTTACGCACGTTGCGCGTGTCAGTTTATTTTTCCCCTCCCATTTGTTCGTTCCCGTTGATTATCGACTTATTTTCTAACTGTGTCGGCCTAGCCGACACAGCAGAGCAAGAAGTGTCAATAAATATCGGCGTCTGTATACCGTGTTCGTCTTGTTTCTGTTAGGGATTTATTTGGGCCTTTGGGGTTTGAAACATTGAAGGCCTCGAATATCGAATGAATGAGTAAAATCATTTTCAAAAAGCTGAAAAATATAATTGAGCACAAAGAATTCCAATGATTTTTTAGAACTAGTGTTTTGATGTCCAATTCAAGGCCTAGAAATTTGAGAGAACTGGGACTTCAGGCATGAGAATGAGAATGGAACACTTCCTGAGCAACGTGCCAACCCGTTCAGCTGTTATCGTTCTCTCATTCCATCTCATAATATTGACTCTGCTCTTACACTAAGCGCGTCCGTACTCACACCCATTAACCATGCACTTATTTTTATAGTAGCTACCGTAACTAACCTTGATGTTGCTAAAAGCTGATGGCCTGTTGAACGGTGTGTGATGGTGTTTCGGGTGGTGTGGCAGATCACACAGACGAACTGGAGCTGAAATAAAAAAGTAGTTGTTTTTGAAGTATATTTTCTTTTTTTTAAATTTTTCATTTGATTTTACCCCAACCAAATGAATAGTACTCACCTTTCATAGAATTTCAAAAAAATCAAAAAAGTTGAGACCACTGAATCCAGAGTAGTCAGGTGAAGATGGAGGGATGTGGATAGCTTCAATATAGCTATCCTCAAGTTTTCTTTCCGCTTGTTTCGACACATTGTTGTTCTGGAAATAAAAAACCAGAAGAGAAATAGTATGACAAAAACAAGAAATCATCGGAAAAAAGTAAGAAAATAAGAAAGAGAGAAAATGAGAAATGGAAAACGGGTGGCAAACTGCATCAATTTTGTCTGAAAATTCTCAGAAACTGTCTCGGAAAACAGCAAAACTAGCTGAAAATCCCATTTTTCGGTTTTTTCATTGAGAAAATCGGAAAATACGGGAACGAAAGTTCACTTTTCTGCATAAAAATGGTTCCGTTGGCCAAAAAATTTCAAATCCCAATTTTGAGAGGTGCTTAATATAATCTCTTTTCGAAGCCCGAAATTCTTCAATTTTATACACAATATTCACATTTTTGGTTCATTGGTGAGAAAAATCTTTTGAAAAAATAGAATCAAAACATAAATTTTCTCTATAAAATTGAGTAAACTGAAATTGCAAAATTTGACCCGGAAAATTATAATTCAACGCGAAGAAAGTCATTTTTCAATGATGAGTCACCCCAATTTCACGAAAAAAAAACAAATTGGAAATTGTTTCGAATTGGCAGAAACTCTCATTTGAATGGTTAAAGAGAAATAAGAATGATGAAAATAAAAAATAGAATAATGAAAAACGAGAAATAATGAAAATGCTAAAATGAAAGAGATTAAAGAACGAGAACATCCCTCCAAATGAGGCCAAGAAAATGGGTTTAGTTAAAATAAATTGGTCATTTTCGTATGATGAGACACTCAAATTTTGCAATAAGTGACCCTTTTAAAAATGTTCTCAAATTGGCAGAGATATTATGTCAGAGAATAAAAAAAAAGCCAAGGTTAAATATACTAAACTCAAGAATAAAACAATTAAAAAAAGAAGAGAGCCTTCTTTTGTTGCGCACAAAAAAGAGAATGAAATGGTTTGGTTGAGAGAAAGGGTGTCCTCTTATCGGAACGAAAGGATAGGGGCCGCAATGAAACACTGCAGGAAACGGGGAGGGAACAGAGGATGGTGACCCGACAGTGCCTGCTGCTGTTGCGAGATGAGAGGGGCACTGTTGAGAAGAGACTATCTCCACTGTTTGCCCGTTTCCTCTCTGCGATGCGCGTTGGAGGTGCCGAGTCTATCGATTTTCCAAGGAATGTGTCGCAAAAAAGTCACACTCGGTACTGCATTAATAACTCGGCTCGGAATAAAAATACCGATCTGAAATTTTTTGGACATATTGGAAAAGTCTGTCCCACCGTAGTCATCTCAATAAGACAAAAATGAAAAGTTAACCACGACTAACACCTGAAAGACACACGGAGAAAAGCAATGAGAGTTTGAGCTAGGAACAACATAAGAAGAACTGAAACCAGCTTATCAAGATTGCAAGAAATCAGTTTCGAACTTCTCCATGCTCCATTTGTTAGGCTATTATGGCAATCTGTACAAAAGTTGAGGCCACGTCTTTGTTTTTGAAAGACCTGCCATTATGCATTTTCCCGGACCGCCGGTTTCCATGTAGATAAACCTCCCCCCTCTCTCTCTCTATCGACTGTTTGCCTCCTTTCTCACTCTTTTGTCTGTGAAGACCAGGGGTGAGATTTTACGTTTACGGATTTTACGGATTTTACGGATTTTACGGGTTTTTGAAGGACCGTAAGATTTTACGGAGTCCGTAAAATTTTTTCCGTAAAATCCGTAAAATTTTTACTACAGTAATTTCGAAAAATTCCATGACTTTCATGGCGGAAACTGACCAAATACTTGTTGTTTCCCCTATTTTTGAGAGCAACTTATGGCTGATTAATAAATTTTAATTTCACTCCATTTTTTTCTAAATCCGCGCCACATGTGTGTGCAGAAAAAATCTCGAAATTTTTGAAGCTCAGTAGAAAGTTTGGATGCTATTCGGCATTTTTTGATTAATTGGTCTTTTTTTTAATTGGCTGGACGTGATTGTTTTTGATTTGACTCTAAAACACGTTTTTCGGAAAGAATGACGGTTTTCAGCAGTATATACAACGTTTTACGAAATTTACGGTTTTTACGGAATTTTACGGATTTGCAATCCGTAAATTTTACGTTTTACGGATTCCGTAAAAAAATAATTTTACGCTCACCCCTGGTGAAGACGGTCGCCTACTGCCCTTCCCCCCTTTCTCTTACGTCAACAAGACGCGCGTAGGTCAAAAGACATCCCAGATCAAAACACCGCGCGCCTCTTTTGTCTGACCTTTCTTAGATCACACTATCGATTTACCTGCCCTCTTTCTCCTTTCGTTTTTTTTCACGTCTATCGAATACGCCTTTTATTTTCTGTCACTTTTTTTCAATAACTTTTTAAATTTTTTTTGCGTTTCAGTTCTCAAAAGGCCGGACAGCTTCTCGAAGTTAATTAGCGGATCCGTATGTGATGGTAAGTATAGTCATTGAGGTATTTGTGTAATTTTTATTGTTTTTACAGCCATTTAAAACATCCATCCGTTAGTGGAGCATCTGGACAAGGCAAACAAAGGAGTTGTGTGGTTTGGAGCTCGAAAATCCGACGTCCTCGAACTTGGCTTTTGAGCTGATGGGATTATTATTGCAAGGTAATTTTTTCAAATGACTTTTTTGCTGAAACCGTGCTAAGAAAAAATTTATAAATTTATAAAATCGGGAACAAAAATTACTCATTTCGTTGAAAAATAGCAGCAAAATACAAAGATGAGGGTTCAAAGTAGTTTCTATAATTACCATTTCCTCCTGCATGGGTTTTTCACTAACTCAACTTTGAGAATGTTCGAAGAAAAAAGAAATTTGAACTTCGCTTCAAGAAAATATGGCTTTAATCGCTCAATTGAAACCTTTTTTGGGAGGATTCAGTAACATTTTGGCAACTCAAGAGAGATTTGTGGTTTTTTAATCAAATGTTAACCCATTTCGATCACAAAAAAGCTTTCTAATTAAGCTTTCTGGCCGAATCAGTTTGAGAAAAAATGAGCGGAATAAACAAAATCTATCTGAAACCATGAACATTCAAATACCTTTCGATGGCGCGTCTGATCATCGGTAAGCTATCATTGAAAAAAATTATCACTTCCTTCATTGTAGCAAATGTTGTTCTCGATTGACATAAATTTCGGGTTTTTCATAACAATTTCGCAATCTCATGGATTCTATTCCTGTTTGATTATTTTTTTATTTTTATTTTTTTAGAGCATTTTTTTGGTCAAAATGGTATATTCATGTATGGGAATTGCTGTTTTTGCTTAAAATTTTGCCGTAAAACGTGTGATTAGGAGTAACTTTTCGGAGAAGAATTTTTAATGAAAAATTGGGGGAAATTGAAGAAAAAAAAAAAGAAAAAAAAACAGTTCAATGTTTGAACTTTCAGCCAGAGTCAAACCCAACATATGCGGAAAGTTCACCGGATAGTGTCGCAAGTTTCTTCGGACTTGCTCCTCAAGACTCGGAAACCACAGATAACAAATGTGAATGTTGCTGCAAAATGGTCGAATACAGGAGAAAATCAATTCGCTCACTTCTTCCAAGCATTGATTACAGTGCTCAGTCACTGGATCAATGCGAAAGAAATCGGGACGAACAACACTTTGGCGGAGAGATTTCCGATGGCTGGCATTGTTGTGGCGAGAGTTCAGAAGCATGCAAAAATTTGTCAGGGATGAGTCAGAACCACTGTCAAAAAGAAGGATATCGAACTGGCAGAGAAGTTTCCTTAGTCAGTCAACAGGGAGACTTCCAGGAATCGACATTCGGGACTTTTTGGTAAGTGTAAATTCATAAATATCTCTATAAAGTCCTCCTGCTTTCAGACTCAAAAGTCTTCGCAGCTGCCCTGGCCACCTGTAGCAGTTTTGATGAGGAGTACGACGACATTAATAAGGTTTTTCCCGAGTTTAACCACCAGACACAATTTATGGAACAGGGGATCACGTCAAGAAACTTCTAGAGCAACACCGACAGGTACAACTGAAAGATTTGAACATCCCAATGACGACGTGGCACCAAGCAACTGTCATGAAAGAAGTTGCTATTGTCAACCTGGAAAATTGCTTGGAGGCCTCCAATTCCAAGATCTGTCACCAGGACATTACACCGATTCTCCAGCACCAGGTGAAGAAAAAAACTTCCTGACACCTCGTGCCATCCTAACACCGGAAGACTACCAACTTGAGCAAGGACCAACATCGACTGCTGCAAACAACATACCATTAGAGCCAATGATTGGAAAAGGCCAGTACGTGGAAACAATTGGTTAGTTGTTTAATTTTTGCAGTGAGAAACGTAAATTTTTAGTAGTTTCAGATCCCATTTCTGATTCCACCGATAACTCATCATCGAACAATTGTCAACCCTATTCCACCGAAAAGTTCGCCAGGTTGGAGACAATGAGAAATGACGACGATGATAAGTATCGAGAGGAGAGCAATGGTAAGTCCCTACCCATTATACTTTGATTGAATTCAACAACGAATGTATTTCAGAGCGCCTCCCCTGCTGACTCACTGGAACATACAAATCGCATGTATGTTCATCGGCTCCGCACCAAAATAGCACGCAAGCAGGATTCGGTGGTTACCTGCGATCAACAAAGGATGGTGATAATGGAGGTCGATGCAGGACTGTCCTCAGAAGACTACAACGACGGAGAGGACGGATTCAATGGGCGATTCTGCTCACGGACCCGATCAGGATTGGGATAACGAAACTGAAGAAGTTTCCGTAGCTGAAATCAATCATCGGTCGTATATCCTATTGACTCTGGAGGATGCCAGTGTCTTAGCCATCAGGTTGTCTTTTTTTCCTATTTCTTGGAGTTTGCTGAGTCTTCCAATTTGACTTTTCCTCTTGCATCTTCTCTTTGTTTTTCTTCCCTTTTCCCATTAGTTTTCCATTTTTACATCACTACTGCTTAGTCCCCCTCTCTGCCTGGTATCATATTTTCATAGTCCTTCGTGTCGTCCACCTCTCATCCATTTTGTGTCATTTTTTTTTGAAGAAGATATTTCCCTGGCCCCTTTTTCCCATCTCCATCCTTTTTACTATCCCATCAAACCCCAGATTGCCTAAACCCACAAATGATTATTTAACCCCCAAAATGTGAAGAAGATATTTCCCTGCCCCTTTATTCCCATCTTCATCATTTTTACTATCCCATCAAACCCCAGATCGCCTATATTGTCACCAGGTTTGTTGATTATTTAACCCCCAAAACATAATGAAAATATTTTTCTGACTCCTAATTTTCTATTTTTTTGAATTTTTGGTTTTTTTGCCATGTATGACTACATTCTTATTTTTTGTTTGATCTGCATTTCGTTCAATTTTCCCAACCTATTTTTTCAGATAACTTCTCATCAACCATGCGAGCTTTCGAATCTCCACCATCCAATACCGATGGGACCGAATCGACGATTTATGGAACAAGGGAGCACGTTGAAAAACTTTTAGAACAACACCGACAGATGCAATCAAAAGATTTCCAACTTCCCAATGACGACGTGGCACCAATCAACTATCGTGAAAGAAGTTGCAATCGTCAACCTGGAATGTTGCTCGGAGGCCTCCAATTCCAAGATCTATCACCAGGACATTACACCGATTCTCCAGCACTAGGTAAAAAAGAAAACGTCCTGAGACCTTGTGCCATCCTAACACCGGAAGACTACCAATTTGGGCAAGGATCAACATCGACTGCTGCAAACAACATGACATTAGAGCCAATGATTGCAAAGAGCCAGTACGTGGAAACAATTGGTTAGTTGTTTAATTTTTGCATTGAAAAACCTGAATTTCTTTCAGTTTCAGATCACATTTCTGATTTCATCGATAACTCATCATCGAACAATTGTCAACCCTATTCCACCAAAAAGTTCGCCACCTTGGAGACGCTGAAAAATGACGACGATGATAAACAACTAGTCAATCTTTCTAGCTCACGTATAAATACACATGGTGAGTTTAGCAACAAAAACTGGATCAATTATATTTTCACGATTTCAGGCTCGGCGATGATTTCCGGGCTCTGTCACTCAGCAAGCCCAACTAATTTGGAGCCCAGAGCAACTGTACAAGTTGATGAAATTGCCAAAGAACAAACCAATGAGGAGGATTCCTATCTGACTGGTCCTTCCAACAGTGAAGCTGAACTATGTGCTCATTCTGCTAACGGGGTTTCAGTTGCAATGAGCTATTTGGAGAAAACGTTTCCCGCAGTTCCAACTCAACAATACACGTAGAATGACACTGGTGAGACAAATTAGTATGCAGTGAAACGAGCCGAGAAGCTGGAAGCTGCGACCAAGGTAAGTAAATGCTATTCAAAATTTGGAAACAGTCTTCAACGCTGTTAGCCAGAAATTCACATCTCTGAAAAAAGTGTATTTTCAGGCCCATCATTCTAACTTGCCCAAGTCCCCGGATCGTCTCTTTCTGCATCCAATAGACAGCATGCACGCCAGCCAGGCTCATCGGCAGTGCTCATCAAACTTCCGCTGATAGCATCCAGTGCTCATCCAACTCAGCACTTCGCGGAGATTCATTTGACCACAATGCTCCAGTTCATACTTCGATGCTCAGCTCTGCCATAGCTGCTTCTACTGACGAATACTCAAACTGCATAAACTACTTTTGAACCAAAGTAATGGAGGCTGCAAGATCAACTGAGCTCATTGGACGGGACTGTGAAGCTTTGGAGGAAGCCTTCCATTTGGATAATCCGGCTGAAATCGAGCGCTACAAGGTGCCCTCAATACCCAACCTTCAACTACAGTGAGAGTGAAGTTGGGTACTGGAAGGACCAATCAGCCCAGCACCAGTTCCTTCCACAATGCTCTACTATTATAATTATCATGACTTCCTCATATTATTACCGGTTCCCTCGGTTTTCAGTCACTATATTCATTGTTTTCAGTCGCATACTTGTCAAATTCGTGAGTCGACCTACCCTATACGTCTGTTTTATAACTTATCACGTATTTGCAAAAATTATGTATTTGAATACAATTCAAAAAAATGAAGGTGTTTGTATGAACAGTAGTTGTCGAGTTTATTTTTTTCAGAATAAAAACTTGAGAATCAAAAGATATAGCTTCAAAAAAGGCGCATTGATGATCAAGCAAAAAACTGCCTTCGGGACCTCCGGTTTCAGGTTTTGAAATGTCCAGTTTCCATATGTCTGACATTCTAATGTCCCTGAGTCAACACTATTCCTTAATCTTCCAGAAAAACCTCAAAATTAAGGCGAAATATTGGAATCATAATTATGGAAGAAACGAAGAAAGAAACATTGTTCAGAATTTTGTCTTGAAATCAATCTTGAAATATTTTCAGCTATCGCAAAACCTCAAAATTCGGGCGAAAACATTATTTTGTGAGCCCTTTGATTAAGAAAAGGATTCTCCAGAATTCATTACCCAGACCATTCCAGTTTCAACTGGCGTCCTAGATAGGCATCTAAAAATTAGAAAATAGTTTTCTTATTTTACCGCCGGTTTCTATGTAGATCAACACTCTTCTGTCTGTGAAAACGGCCACCTACCCCCTTCCTCCTTTCTCTTACGTCACCCAAGACGCGCGTAGGTCAAAAAACAAGCGAGATCAAAACGCCGCGCGCCTCCTTTGTCTGTTCCTTCTTGAACCACAATATCGATTTACCTGCCCTCTTTCTCATTTTATTTTTTTCCTTGACATATCGCGAAAACGTCTTGTATTTTCTATCTCTTATTCTCAATCTCTGTGTTAAATTTTTTTTTCATATCAACTCACATTATTCACCGCTTGTCGTTTTTCAGATGCACACTTAGATTCACCTTCACATAAAGCATCCAGAGACTTCTATGACTCGCCAGCGTCTTCTTCATCGGTGTCGATTCCCATAAAGGCAAGCTGACACTGGAGGAACTGGTTATGGTAATCTTGTTTTTTTTCTATTCCCCTTGTTACGTTTTTCTCATATCAGCTAATATTATTGACCGCTTGTCGTTTTTCAGATGCACATACTCGGAATCACATTCACATAAAGCATCCAGAGACTGTTATGACTCGCGAGCGTCTTCTTCATCGGTGTCGATTCCCACAAAGGCAAGCTAGCACTGGAGGAACTGGCTATGGTAAGTCACAACTTTTGGAAATCTTCGAGAGTTCTCATTGCTTCTGATCTTGGGTCGTGTATGTCCCTTCAAAACAGTAACCCCTTTCACGCTTCAACTATTTCTTCTTTTTCGCTTGCGGAATTGCTGTTTCTGCAAAGAATTTTGACGTCGAACTTGCAATTTGAAGTGACTTTTTGAGCTGTTTTTGTTTTCCTTTGCTGTTTCTGAAATCGCTTGTCGGAAAATGAGCTAAGGTGAGTTTTATTCTTTTGTTCTTTTTTGTGCAATACAATCATGGGTTGTTTTCAGAGAGCTCACCGAACGTCCCCAATTTATGCGGCCGAGCAAATCGAGAAGCAGAATCGGGATGCCAAAATTGCTTGCAAAATGGAGCCGGAGCTTGCACATGATTCTGAGAGATTGGGCATGGAAGTTTTCGAAGCATCGGTGGTGTGAGGAATAGGAGCGAAGGATTAACTCAGCAGTGGAAAGGAGGCCCAGGATAATTGGTGTGCCTTAGTGTGATCATGAGTTAATTTTGTTCCTAAGGCAGGACAACTTTTCAATTTTTCCCTGCGTGCCTTTTTTCCGATTCTCTTCATTTTTCTCTTGATTACCTCTGAACTCCCACTCTCTTCTCTCAATACCAGTTGTTCCAAGGCTATTCATATTCTTAGTGTCATTATAGAATTTATAGAAATTTCGTTCACATTCCATTTTTGTACTTATTGATAATCTTCACTTTTCCCTTGGTTCTCTCAGTTATGTTGCACTTTTAACACCTCTACCTAATTTCATTTTTCTTTGAGCTTTCTATCGAATATTCACATTTTTGTTTATCTTCATATTTTGTTGGCCTCTAATTTCTCCTGCTCTTACCTTCATTGTTATCTAGTCCCCATTTTTGTTGCAACTTGTATATCAAGTTTCCACCCTCTCGAGTATCATGACCAGTATATCTAGCTGAGTTTTGTTATATATGTTGCATCCCCCCTCTCTGTTTTACTGGTTTTTGGTGATTTTGGTGTTTTCAAGCTCAAAGTTTCAAGATTTTGTCTGGTAACTTGTTTGTACATCGCTCTGATTCCATTGATTTCAGTCCCGATTTTCAATGTTTCTAGTCACATACTTTCCAAGTGTATCCTGAACTGACATACTCATTTCATATAATGTCCCTGCACGCTTATCACATATTTTCAAAAATCATTTATCTCATTGCGATAAAAAATGTAATGAATAAAGGTTTCATGTGAATGGGAATGTAGGCTTTTTTTTCTGATTGAATTGCCATGTTACAAAAATATACCAGATTTACTATAGGAACCTCATTGGTACAGGTAAAGTCAAAAAGTGTTTCAGGGCGTCTTGAAATCAGGCGATTGCAAAGACATTTCCGACAAATTTGGGCAAATCCAAATCAATTTTGATGATGATTTCAAAGCGGCAGTACCGATGTGTACGATTTGAAAGCATTTGAGTTTCAAAATGCCCAGTTTCCATATGTCTGTGTGTTGTCTGTGAGTCAAGACCATACCGTGATTTCACTCCATTCGTTAGTTCACCAGCATGATCCCAAGTCTTTGGCAATCTGTCACGCGTGTTGATTTTGCCGGGTCGTGCATAGTAAGTCTCAATGCTTTAAGAACTTTTGATCTGCTGTCCAATATGTGATCATGAACCTTTTATGAACTTCTCGTTCTCTTTGACATTATCGTTATTCTCATTCATATCCGCAGAAATTCTTTTTCCGGATTCTTTTTTATACCGTATAATTTGTTCATCAATCCGGAGCTAAATCTCATTTCTTTTCTGTAATTATCAAAAAGAACATAAAAACTTTCCCAGGAGCAGCTTCATTTGAATCGGAATTCAGAAATTGCTTATATTTGAGATGTGAGTTTAGGACTTGGAATAAATCAATATATCCTTGATATCCACATCCATAGAAGCGGTTTGAAAGTAAGCCCCTCTTTATTCCTGTCAAAGCCAACTACAATCGAAGTAAAGGATGACTTTTATACTGTGTCAACTTATGCTTAGGCTCCAACTTAGGCTTTGGCTTAGGTGTCAACTTAAGTTTAGGCTTCAAATTAGGCTTAGGCTTTGATGTCACCCCAATCTTAGGCTTAGGTGTCACCCCA
>GL380072.1:0-13851 GCA_000143925.2 Caenorhabditis brenneri
AAATTTTGCTGTGATGACGAGATTAATAAATTGCTTTTCCATGATAACATACCGTTGATGTGATGTTCCGTTGAAAGATCCCAAGCCACCAGTGGTATTCGAGGGTTTATGACTTCAGGTATCCTACTTGAATAACTAAATGTGGTGCGTAACGTCTTTACATTATTTATCTTGTAAAAATGTTTGCTCAGATCATTTTCAGAGTATCTGGAATCGATCCGAAAGTCGGAACCGACTATGGTATCTGAAGGACCAGCAGTGTTTCCTGAACTCTTGAGTGGTGCTATGCATTCTGAATTAGTGAGGCATGTTTGGACTCTCATTTGTTAGATTTTCGGTGTTTCTAAAGTAAATCTGTAAGTCAAAACCACCTTTGGTGTCCGAAAATCGATCTGACCAGTTAGGGCTTCTGAAGTGAATAGTGGTGCTATGATGTTTGGTGTCACATGAGGATTGTTTGAAGATCTTTCAATGCAGTTGAAGTGTTTGTTTTCTTCTTTTTATGGCTGTTTTTCTCTGTTTTTCCCGTTTTCCCTCTGTATTTTTTGACCGCAGTCATTCGAATAGACAAGCTCTGATTTCTCCACGGGAATCAGAGGACTGCGTCATTCCAAACCCAATTCATGTGAGAAGAGGAACTGTTTAAAAAAAAATACAGAGCATGGAAAAAAAGGAGCGTTTGGATGCCAGATCGAGGTGTATTCACGTGTCACGTCAGCAGTATGGGTGCCAGTTCTCTTCTTGGTTGTTCTTCCAATGATATAGGGACCATTCCGTTTGGCACATCTCTTCTCTCCGGTGTATAGCATTTTGTGTCAAACTCCTTCAACGAATTGTTCTTTTTCTTTTTTAGTCAAAGTCGTTTTGATTGCTCTCAAATCAATGATTGTTATGAATGAAAGACGAGTCACCATTTTGAAATTGCTTCAAAACGTAGCTTTAAAAACCATTGTCGTCATAACTCCACAAGAAACAGTACAGTTTGTCAATGCATCCATGTTGTTTCGATTTTAGTTGGAAAAACGATTTGAGAGCAATCAAGACCATTTTGACCAAAACAGAAGAAGACGAAACGATTTGTTTAAGGAGTTTGACACAAAATGCTATACACCGGAGAGAAGAGTTGTGCCAAACGAAATCGTCCCTATATCTTGTAATTTACTTTTCAAAAAGAATTTTTCACTGAATCCGTCAGTAAAATCAGCGCAAAGTGGAAAAAAAAAGAAAAAATTCAAAAAATCTCATTTCCCTAATTTTTCGAACTTTCTCTAATTTATTTGTTTTTTCGTGGCTTTCTATTATTTCTAAAACATTCGCCGATAATTTTCCGACAGTTTAAAAAATATTTATTTTTTCAGTTGAGAAACGAGGCATGAAAACGAGGAGATCTGATTCTCAAAGCTTTTGGAAGTCAACACCGGATAAAATAAAGGTAGAAAAATATCATCACTTTCATTCTCTCTAATTATAAAATTTCAGAATCGCTCTTCTCTGCATTGGAACTCAACCGGATCAGAATGGATTCAACTTCATCTATGGTATTCAGAGTTAGTTTATTTTGTTTTCATGGGTTAGTTGGTAAGAATGACTATAGAAAAAGAATACGCAAGCGCGGCGGGCACTAATTAATAGGTAGGTAACTGGAATTGATAACTGGGGGTGTTTGATTTAACTAGGAGTGTTGAATGCGGGGGTCAGGAGGGTTGGGGAGCAGCGATCAGAACTGAGAAGAACCGTAAGTGTCAAAGTGTTATTGTGAGTTCAGAGTAACTGGTGATGATTGAGATGGAATCCTGGGGGTTCTGGGGGTTGGGACAGGGTGAACAGTGTTTTAGATCGGTTGTGTAAAGGTGTTGTGCTTAAGATTCGCGGATGTTTTGTAGGGAGAGTAGAAAATGAGAGGGTGCTGGGGATTTCGCTGCGGAATGAATTTTTTTTTTCATTTTTGTTTAAATTCATTTTGATTTATTTCGTTTTTAAGTTTTGTTTTTGCCTATACTTTTTATTTGTACAGTCTTCATTCTCTGACTGACATCGATCGAATCTCGGACTACCTCCGCTTTGAAGTTTTGAGACAAGTTACCACTATATCTTTTTGTCAATCGCTCGCTTTACAACAGAATGTCTACTTCGAATTGCATACTCTGTACATCTTTCTGTGAGTCTTACTATGATTACAGCTCTTAGAATCGAGTCTTAGCATCAAGGTAGCCGTTGGAAGAAAGCGTGAGATAAAGTCAGAAATTTTTTTCAGAAACAGCATGAAGCTTTGACTTCATTCAGACTTTCTTTCTTTCTCTTTAAACAGTGACAACACTGTTGCTTGTCCCGTCTATCAGTCAGAAATGACGACTTGTCTTTACTGTGATTGCGACATTCTTCAGGCTAGCCTTTTAGTTGTTGTATTCGGAGATTCGGACAACATCAGTCTTCTTGTTGTTTACAGGGAATTCGAGATTTTTGGGAATGTTTAGGATTATGGGTTCCCTCATCATCTCAACAATACTTGACATAGTAACTTTTTCTTGGACGATGATTGGTCCGATTGGTTCATTTCACTTTTATTGGCTTTTTCTACTTTTTCACCTTCGCAAACAACTTTGTTGCTTTCAGGAAAAACTGCTGAAAAATCAGAAAAAATTACTGATATTCAGTTGAAAATGCGACTTCAGTTCCCTTCCAACGATTTGTGCATGACCTGGTTGTTGAGTCAAAAATGAGTGAAAGATATATGAAAAGCCAGCACCACTTATTTTACAACCCCAAATATTTTCAGGAAAATCGTACACTTGATTCAACGGAAGGAGGATCCGTGAGTGGCCTTCTCACGAAGTCAGCATTCAACAACTTGATGAACTTCGGATTGATAGGGAATGCCAGCAACGAATCTGATCAACAGCAGCAATTTGCATCTCCTGTATTCTCATCTGGTCAAACGAACAAAGGGGGAATGGCTGACTCTTGGGATTTCCCACAAGCGTTTACCCTGGATTCGGCCCAGATAGAATACTTGGTGAAGAACTTGGTGAAGGATTATTTGCTGCTGTTAAACGAGGAACATGGGCCCAAGCCAATGGAAAAAAATTGATGTAGCGGTGAAGATATTACGCGATATTTCACCAAATGCTATGGACGATTTGAGTGAGTTCATCTTTTTTCATGAAATTTTCTGGATTTCGTCAAGAAGAATCTCACTACAAAATGGGATCTAGTGAGTTTTAACCGTGAATTAGTTTTTAAAACAACTGCATTATTCAGGTATTGTTCTCCGACGAGAAGAAATGGAACCTTGATGGCCCTGATGGAAACAGAAGCTATTGGCGGGACCTAAGGAAAGAGCCTCAGATGTTTTCCAAACGAAATTTCGGTGGAGGATCCCTCATGGTTTGGGGAGGATTCTGCAACGAGAAAAAGATGGATCTTCAATTCATCTCTACTAAGGAAGACTCCATTTCATACCAAAACACGCTTCATAAGGCCATCGTTCCATTCTTCCGCAATCGCCGCAAGTCACACACCTTCCAACAGGACAGTGCGTCCATTCACACAAGTAACTCCACGATGGATTGGTTCATCGCCAAGAAGATCAATGTTCTCGATTGGCCAGCATGCAGCCCAGATCTTAATCCCATTGAGAATTTATGGGGACTGATGGCTCGACGAGTTTACCGCCATGGCAAACAGTTCGGAACGGTTCAAGACCTTAAGAGTGCTCTGCAGGCCGAGTGGAAAGCAATTACAGCTGCGGAAATGAAGGCGCTCGTGGATAGTATGCCGAACAGAATGTTCGAGGTCATTCAGAAAAATGGAGGAGAAACCAGTTATTAAATTTTCCCTGTTTTTTTTTACCGATTTCTTCTATGTTTTTGGATTTTTTTGAATAAAATCGTCATTTGTTAGCACTTTTTGTTATGAAATCAGTTTTCCTGGAAGAATCGAGCCAGAAATCATTGTAAAATATATGAAAACGTAATAAAAAACAAAAATAAATCAATATTCTCGACTATTTTTTATGAAAACCCATTGAAAAAATGAGATAAGTAGCAAAAATGGCAGGTGGTCCTATCCTTATTGACCGCCTAAAAAACTGACTTTTCGGTGCCACCCGAGTAGGGAAAGTGGTAGGATCACAAAAATTTGGTTCCGGGGGTTATTTTGTATTCTGAATCGAACTGCATTCACAGATTTTTGATAACTATTTTAGTTTTGTCAGAACACCAAAAATTTAGGGGGGTCCTATCCTTATTGACCGCACTGTATGTGCAATGAAAACTCCTTGAAAACCAATAACATAAGTGATTGTGTTCCAGGTGGAATCCAGTCACTTGTTCAAGCTCCAGCATCCATCACTTATCCGTCTACTTGGAATTGTCATTCACCCAGCAGTGATGGTTTGTTTGGCTGTCGACCTCGCCCGCCTACACGATATATCTTTCACTCATTTTTGGTTCAACAACCAGGTCATGCACAAATCATTGGAAGGAAACTGAAGTCACATTTTCAACTGAATATCAGTAATTCATTCTAATTTTTCAGCAGTTTTTTCTGGAAGCAACAAAGTTGTTTGAGAAGATGAAAAAGTAGAAAAAGCCGATGAAAGTGAAATGAACCAATCGGACAAATCGTCGTCCAAGAAAAAGTTACTATGTCAAGTATTGTTGAGATGATGAGGGAACCCATAATCCTAAACATTCCCAAAAATCTCGAATTCCCTGTAAACAACAAGAAGACTGATGTTGTCCGAATCTCCGAATACAACAACTAAAAGGCTGTTTTGAAAACAAACACACTTTAGGATTAGCGCGAGCTCAAAAAAAACATTTTCTCCTGAACATTGACATAGGTAATTTGTGAATTTAACCTTGTTGTTCAGCGGATACAATCAATTTACAAATGAGAATGCACTTATTTCAAAATAATCTTTTTACAGGATGTGTTGGTTGAGTTTGAGAAATCCGGATGCAGAGTTGCAGCCACAATCAATCGAGCATCTACAAATGACTAAATTAGTGAAAGATGTTCTCGCTACGGTTAGGACTGTGAAAGTAGAGGCCGAGGAAGGAGACGATGTATCAAAGTGACAGCCTCTGAAACTGGCAAACTACGAATAAGTAGCAGTCATTTCACCTCGTTAGGCAGGCCTAGTGATATTGAACGATACTCGTTATTTCGTCGAAAACTATTCATTTTCTGGTTTTTTAGTGAGAGATAGATTTAGTGAGTCTTATAAATGCTACAATTTGCCCAGAAACAGCCTCTGAAACTGGCAAACTACGAATAAGTAGCAGTCATTTCACCTCGTTAGGCAGGCCTAGTGATATTGAACGATACTCGTTATTTCGTTGAAAACTATTCATTTTCTGGTTTTTTAGTGAGAGATAGATTTAGTGAGTCTTATAAATGCTACAATTTGCCCAGAAACAGCCTCTGAAACTGGCAAACTACAAATAAGTAGCAGTCATTTCACCTCGTTAGGCAGGCCTAGTGATATTGAACGATACTCGTTATTTCGTTGAAAACTATTCATTTTCTGGTTTTTTAGTGAGAGATAGATTTAGTGAGTCTTATAAATGCTACAATTTGCCCAGAAACAGCCTCTGAAACTGGCAAACTACAAATAAGTAGCAGTCATTTCACCTCGTTAGGCAGGCCTAGTGATATTGAACGATACTCGTTATTTCGTTGAAAACTATTCATTTTCTGGTTTTTTAGTGAGAGATAGATTTAGTGAGTCTTATAAATGCTACAATTTGCCCAGAAACAGCCTCTGAAACTGGCAAACTACAAATAAGTAGCAGTCATTTCACCTCGTTAGGCAGGCCTAGTGATATTGAACGATACTCGAAATTTCGTCGTACATCATTCATTTCCTGGTTTTTTAAAGAGATTCAGATTTTGCAAAGGCTCGAAAAGTTCAAAATTTATCCTCTGACTGACAGCAAAATTCATAAAACACAGATGTGTAGCTATCATTGAACCTCGTTAGGCAGACATAGTGAAGTGAAACGAAACACAAAAGTTCGTTGTAAACTGATAATTATCCAGTCTTCTAGTGAAAGTTATACCTTTTGTTACTCAAATTGTGCAAAATATTCACAAAACACTGAAGTTATAAGCATCGTTTTTATTTTGCCTCTTGAGAAGGGCCTATCTTGAAGAAACATATATCTTATCCAAGAAATGAACACAACAACTTAATCGACCTGTAGAAACTGCCGATGAGTAGTAGGACAATCATAAAGAACCACTAGTGATGCTCAAAAAAATTTCAATTCCGTCGCAAAGTCACCTAATTTTTGTTCGATTCCCAGCAAAATCAAGGTAGCCTGCAAAGAAGATATCGGTTCTAACGCTCATTTCCTTTTTTCATTATTTAGTTACTTTGTGAAGTTTCAGAACTAATGTTTGCTAAAAAGTTTTGTTTCGCAGAATGGAAACAATGAATCGTCTTTCGCTGTGCGAATTCCATCTTCCTACTCTCTACTGAACCCAACGGCAAACTCATCCTCGCGATATTGATCGTCCCGTGTTTGGCCGCGACGTCTTCCTATTTGAACCATGTTGTTGTGAGAATTGTTGGGATTTGAAGAAAGGAAGGTTCTGCCACCAAGCTATTATTTTATTGTGGGAAAAACCAACAAAAAACAGCCAGTATAAATGGGATCATCTAAAACACAACATAAATTGTTCAATATAACAACGAACAAGTATTCCATTCAGTCGTTTTTCATTTCAGATCGAATTCAACAAAATTGTATTTTTACTGGACCTAACGAAGAGTCTATCCGAGGATTATCGATCGCTCTGTGCTCGGCTGTAACATCATCTTATTTGAGTTACGCTGCTGTGAGAGATTTAAAGGCAAGCATTGCTAATGGGCGGATTTGAGAGAAAAGACGAGAAATGTCGATAGGCAGTTAACCAATGGGCTTGCTGTCCAAATTCAAATGTTATCTGGCGGTTACTTGATACAGAACTTTTGGATACTCTCCGCCATAGTATTTTTCAGTTGCTGAACTGATGGAATCTCGAACCAAAACATCTTATACTGTTTTTCTCGAGAATGATCTACTTTCGTCACAAAATCATCGGTTTATTTGTTCCACTCCCATAAAACTGGAAGAAATACGTTTTGAAGGAATGTTATTCAAGACTTATTTTCTAATGTCACCCACTTGCATAATATAGGATCGGAGGGAAAGATCATAGAATCCATAAGAAAAAGGTCAATAGATTTCATGGATTTATTTCAGAGTGAAGCTATCATCGAATAAAAAAGAACACTCGTTCCAAGTGTTAGTTTAGCGACAACAGGGTATATTGTACAACATTTAATGTCCTCTAGTGGATTGTCTGATTTTTCATCCCTATCCCCATCTGATTAGATTAGACGATACTTGTTCAGAGAGGCAGATCTCAACAGTTCTTACAAGGGAAATAGATGCCAACGCAGCTTGAGAATCTTACATAAACTTGCATGAACATAGTTTCAAACATGGACTACCCATTCATGGAATAAAACTTCCCTAAATATTTTTCGGAGCCAACTTTTGAGCTCTCGAATTCTTGCTATGGTTAACGGCTCACTCGGGCGGACCTTTGGCGAATAGTCTTCTTTCTAAAAAATAACTTCGACAGCGCAGCGGTGAAGCGCGCCAGTTGTGATGCGACTATTTTCAACCATCATAAAACAGGTTAGAGACGTTTTTTTTTTGATAAATTGAATGAAATTCCGTTTTTTATAGGCCTATGTGAATGATTTCCGATCAAAAACTCGAAAACTTTTTATAAGAAATACCGGTTTCTATCTCCTTTTATACTCATCTTTGCTAGTGGGCGGAGCTAAGTGACGTAATTCTTCCCTAACCCTCCTTCATATGATCACCGGCGGCGATCCTTTCATCTATCAGTAATAGGACACCTTCCCTTCCTCTTCCAAAAATCGGTGTTTTTACCTGTCGGCAGGCGGCGGATCACATGAAAGAAAGTTACTCGTGGCCGTTTGAAGTATATCTTATGCGGTATTCAAAAAAGAATTTCTTTCTACCTGATGCGAATGCGGCTTGGATGTAAGGAAGTGACTCACTGTCGGCTTTTTTTATGCTAGTTCAATAGTTTTTTTTTCGTTCATAGTGGGAATCAACTGGTAGAATACAGTTAGTTACAACTGGGTAGTACCCTTCAAGAAGAGAAGATTCTTCTGGATTTTCCGAGTTCTTTCGGATACAACCTCGAAGTTCACATTTCTTGTCTATTTTATCTCATTTTAACCCCGAAAACCGTTCACTCGGGGTCTGGGAAGAAATAAGATAAAAGTAAATTGGGAGGAAAAGGGTGAGAAAAAAAAGAGAAGACTAGAAACAAGTGATGGATGACAATCGAGTAATGAATGAAAGTCGGTCTTTGTAACGAACACGTTTTCGAAAACAGTTTGTGTACGGCACAGATTTTTCGCGTCCGATCCGTTACGGATGCACCGGAGCCGCGCACGGCCCGGATTGGTACCAAAAACGACCCTCGTTACTGATCCGTAACCCACCCGTTTGCGAAAATGATGTCTAAAATTTTGATCAGTTGCTTTTCACTTTTTTTCTGTTCTTTGGTAATCTGATGCTTTAAAAAAATACGATTGATAAAGTTACGAACTTCTAGGAGCGAAAAGAATTGGTAGTAGCACAGAGCCGTATACGGTCAGTTTGCGACTGAAATTTACGGTCCGTTTGCGAACGCTCGTCCGCAGACAGAGTTGTTATGGATGCGTAAAGACTAGAAAAACAAACCCGGCGTCGTAACGGATCTACCCACGAATGACCTGTGGGGAGAAGTGTTTGCCTGGATAAGATTTAGGTTTCTTTAGGGAAGGTTCGCTCGGAAAGAGTTTTGAGCAGGAAGTTGGATTCCATCATTCAATCGAGTCTTTATCTCTTTTATTCATCCACAACTTGTCAAATGCTTCTGCATTTTCCGTTCGAAGTTTCTGCTAAGATTTTAAACCGGGACAAAAATCGGGAGAAAATGTAAAACAAAATTCAAGTTTAGCTCATGAATTCAGATTTTAGGACGGAAAGGGACGATGATGGACAAATAAGAGGTGCAATGATCAAGATGGAGCCAGGAAAAATCTCTAGTCGAGAATATTGTTCCGACACTTAAATTGTAACTGACACAAGCCAATCGCTTCGTGGTTCTGCCTAAAAATTTTTCTAATGAGAGAAAATCCATTGTAATGAAAAACACTCCTTATATCCATTGCGTTTGTTTTCTTGTCATTAAATAATAGTTTTTTAGAAATTCAAAATAATCAGAAGAAGCGCCAATTCCATAGGCACAAAAAGGAAACTGAGAATTCAAATTTCCAGCGGCTTATAAACAAGAAAAGAAAAGCGTGTTGGATTTGTTTTTGATAAATGCGGAGAATGTTTTAGATTGTGTTGAAACATTCCGCTGATTCAGAAATTGGTGGCCAAAAATTTGATTCAGTGGTCTTATTTTGGTCACCCCTGTTAGTTTTCCTCCAATTGAACAATAAAGCTCCGCTGAATATTTTGAACTTATTCATTTTTCAATTGGAGATTCTTAACATAGTTCATTGTTTGACATGTTATTGTTTGATAAAGAAAAAACTGATTTCGCTTGTCAGCGTGAATGACATATAACATTTAGAACGTTGCCTGACAATCATGCCGTTTCATCTTCCATCAATTTTGATCGCATAAATATGAGTGCGAAAACTAGACCCATACCAGCAAACTCCTCATTACCCAATTTGGTAGACACCAAAAGAGGTTCATACTCAAAAATATCCGAAGATAATACCTCGATGCCAATGACAGAATTTCAGCGGAGATGCCTAAGAACCCAGAAACTGAAGAATTATAAGTTTTCAATTTTTGAAAACGAGCCAAAGCTCTTTGAAATCTGAACAGCTGATTTCCTCAGTTCCAATAGTAATCATGTATGACACCTTCGTATCAGAAACTTTGAGATGTTTGTTCCAATTTTTGATATCCGAATGGTATATGCTTTTTGATAGAGTTTGAGAACTGAAGTCGATGTGATTAACATGATTGATTTAGTACCACACGAGTCGCAGGAATTGACAAGAGAGCGAAGAGAGTTTTATAGCCAGAAGAACATCAGTATAAAGAGATAAAATGAGGAAAAATAAATGTTTTGAAAATGCCAAAAAAGGACGTTTGTGTGGGAAAATGAATGTGACGCTCAGAAGAATGCAGCGGTTTCTAGTCCCAAGTTGGTGATGCTGGAGTTCCATGGTTTGATTTCGACAAACATAAAAAAAAATAGTTTTCTTTTTCAGACACCACTCTCGAAACGTAGAACAACTTACAAGGCACTGGATGGTGCATACTGGGTGGATCTGCGGATTTGACGCATCTTTGCACCGTGATTGGTGCAATTGTGAATGATGTAGAAATCCAGCTCATAGAAAGTCTGAATTGAAAAAATCGTATATACATCAATGATTCAAAAGATTCTTACGTTCCAGAAACCACCATCCCCGTTCTGTTTTCCTCTCAATTCGTAGCTGAAACTTGGCTCTCATCTGCTTCCAAAGAAGTCGATTTTATCGTCGCGGCTGGAATAAATTAAGGATAAAGAATGATGAAAATGATTTTTTGATTAACCGAAAATTATCGAAAAGTTTTTGGCTTTATGGAAAAATAGGGACCCGATGGGGTCTCTAAAATTAACAAGTTACCCCAGAACAAAAACGGAAGTCTGAGATTACCAGCTTGAAACATCGGAAAGCGTTTAAAACCTTATGTCTACACAATAAATATTTCTAGAAACAGTCATCAGGTGATTCGGGCACTCTTATTCGGGAAATAGGCTAAATGTGAAATTATGAAACAATAAAATAATATTTTCTCTGTTTTGATATAGAATTCATCGCTGATTTTTTTCTTGTTTTATCTATCGACGCTAATCGAAGTAATTTTCAAATAACTCACAATGGAAAGTCAGTTTCCTATACGGTGACTTGGAAACACCACCATTTGTTCGGAAGGTCACAGTGAACAGTTCCGTTTCCAAAGAATTGAGTAGGGGTTCCTCGGAACGGGAGGGCCGAAATGGCTCCTAAAAGAAAGAGGATAACCAAAAGAGACGACTTCATCTCCGGATGTATGGGTAAAGTGACTAGAGCAAGCGGGAGAAGTCTTACTTCGATAAAGGGGAGGAGCTGAAATTGAAGAAGAGGTAAAAAAGGAGGAGCCGAGACCCAATCTTAATTTTAATGAAAAACGTGTCTCCTAACCAAAAGTGAAACTGATTGATGGGGTAGGCGCATCGAATCACGTTTTCTGAATTTAAATGAGAGTGTGTCTAGCCCCACAGTCACTAGTTTAATTAACCCACATTACAGACTGCAGTAAAAACGTGAATGATGAGACTTCTCAGGATAAAGCGCATATGTGAAATAGAATATGACATCATTCTCAAATAGGCACATTGAAAAAGCTTCATTTCCTGAGATTGAAAAAGGAGGAATCTACCAAAAAGGTCCCCCGTTCAATTAACCTGTCAGGCTGAAATACGAATGTGATTGACAGGACTCCACTATGCGGTTTGAAAAAAAGAAGCCTGAGTAATTTTCACTAAAAATAAAAAAAAAACTATGATTTCTTTTACTTTCGAATGAGCACCATTCAAAACAAATTTTTTTAAAAAATAATTGTGCAAAAATAAAGTTGAAATTTTTATTCTTTAAACAAATTCAATCAGCAAAGAACATTCGAAAAAACAAAATAAGATCTCATCTCTCTTTATGCATTCCAGACAGTAAACAATACCACGCCCCTTTGCATCCACATTTACAAGGTACAAGTTGAAGAGCCACCTTCGGAAACAAAATTTGTTGAAGCACACGAGTTCACCCATTGGACATTCACTGGCATCTCCGATCTCCCAGTTATGACGGATAGCGGCCTCATATTCCAATTGACAGTGAGAAAGGGAGCTGAAATCAGGGTTTTAATTTTGATTGAGTTTTTTGGAAATCTTACCAGGTCAGCATCCTCTTTGCTACCTTCGAGAAGTCGGTTCCGGCGTTCCTCTGTGTCCTGGCCGCCTCCTAAATCAACTTTCCAATTGGAAGAACTGTGTCATATTTGTGCTTGACATTCTGGTCACTGAAGATTGCTGCCGTGGCCAACTGGGTAGCATAGTCAAACATCGCATTCCAGGAGATGTTTGTGGCAAATGGAGACCATCTCTCCTGGATGTTGAAGGAACTTCTTGTACTACCACACGCACACGCCAGGTCCGATGTTGATGTTGACGGACACCAACCCTTGATTCTCATATTGGGCAACCGTCCGGCACCCTGGGCCTTTGGCGTAGACCTGGACTTGGTTGCTTGTACACCATATTTCAATTGAAATAGGATTAGTGAAAAAAATATTAGAAATAATCATAGAGAATGGAAGACCCTCAAGCACAAGAGGTTCAGGAAAGACGAATGAAATAGAAATAGCGGTTTCGATCTTTTTTCTTATACTCATCCTAGCTAGTGGGCGGAGCTGAGTGACGGAACTCTTCCCTAACCCCCCTTCATCTGATCACCGGCGGCGATCTTTTCATCTGTCAGTAATAGGACACCGCCCCCATCCTCTTCCGAAAAGCGGTGTCTTTACTTGTTGGCACGCGGCGGCGGATTACATGAAAGAAAGTTACTCGCCGCCGTTTGAAGTGTATCTTATGCGGTATCCAAAAAAGAATTGCTCTTTTCCCGATCCGAATGCGGTTTGGATGTAAGAGAGTAATTCAATGCAGACATTTTCTATATACGAGTTCAATAAAATTTATTCATTCACAGCGGGAATCAACTGGTAGAGTACAGTCGGCAACAAAGGGGGGGGGGGGTACCCTACGAAACGCGAAAAATGTTTTATTTGGTTTTTTCCGAGTTTTTTCGGATACAACCTTTTCACAGTACTCATTTTTTCTCATTTTTACCCCAAAAACCTCTCATTTTGGGTCGAGGACGAAAGAGGATGAATGTAAATTGTGAGGAAAAACGTGAGAAGAAGAAAGAAGACTCGAAATTAGTGATGAATGAAAAACGTGTGTTAGAAGGAATGAGTCCGAAATATTCGGCAAACTGTTAGATCTTGTCTTAAATGGGTATGAATCTAGTTATGGGATTTGTCGATAATAAACAGTGGTTTTTTGTTTATGTGCACAATCTGGTGCGTAAAGCAAGAAAACAAGAATATCCGACCACAACGGCACGACACAAATAATCAAGAAAATGTGCAGTTTGTTAAAATGTTATCGCAGATGGGATTCAAACATCCAAGCTCTATTTCTGGTGCATATGTTTTTGGTTTCTCTTCTTCATACTACATTTTCTTCTGCGATTTTTGTGAAACACATGTGCGCTATGTGCGTCATGTCCTCTTTATCCTTCATTCAACATCCCGGCGTTTTCCTCAAAAATTGTTCCATCAACTTTTTGAGGCTACCCCAAATCAGAACTGGTCGAATCAGAACCAAAGTTTGTGATCTTGCTAGGGTTCTAATTCTGAAAAAACTTGGGATGTAAATATAAAAAATTGTAAAGATTTTTTTCGCTACAATTTGATATATTTACATCTTTTGATTTTCCAGAACCAAAGCCCTCTCAAGGTCACAAACTTTGGTTCTGATTCGACCGGTTCTGATTTGGGATAGCCTAAACTTTTTCTCGAGGGAATATAGGAAAACTGAGGACAACATGAGATATATTAGGAAAGAACTGAGTAAAGCCAGACAAAACATAACACTTCAGTCAACATTACCGTATGAAAAATGTAAAATTGGAAAAAATGGAAAAAAAAACATGGCATA
>GL380072.1:26428-70784 GCA_000143925.2 Caenorhabditis brenneri
CCACCCTTATTGCATACTTGTATATGGAACAGTAGTATTGAAGAGAGACGTTTGTGACGTGGTTCCGTTTCAAAACTCGCATCACTCGATTTCTTTTGCCCTATCTTTGTTTTTGGATTCTTTTTGTTTTTAGTAAAAACACTAATATGTTCCTGAAAATTGTCTGTTTTCACTTCACTTTGCACATTGTCCACCTGAAAGCCCTTAACGTTGCCTGTAGAGTCTTATTCCCTTCTCCACTCTTTATCTGTTTACTATCACGCGAAAAAAAAACACTACTGTTTATAACATTTGTTTGCCTGAAGATCCTTGTTTTGGTCCTTAGAGGCCAGAAAATCGTCTTGACCCATTCTCTTGTTCTCGTCGGTAGTCCATCCTCACTTCTTGATGTCTGTCCGTCCTTTTGAGACAAAATGATGTATTCATCCACGTGGCTTTTTGACACAACGCTCTTAGCAAGGCATATTGCGTCCTGACCTCATCTTCCATCACAACCCATCCTCCCCCCTCTTCTCGCTGTTTGTCCGTTCTGTATGGTAAGAAACAAGGGTTTTTGGCGTTCCCACTTTTCTCCTAAACATCACTTCTAATGAGCATTTCTCAAATTTTTATGGTCCACTTTTCTCCTGTAAAAATGCGTTTTTCGACTCAGAAAAGCTGAAAAACTGTCATTCCCATTTTTTGTATAAAGTGAGAGACGCAGAAAGGCGTCGTGCAACAGCGCGTCAATTGGTGACACTT
The DNA here is from genome assembly GCA_000143925.2 of Caenorhabditis brenneri. Lineage (NCBI taxonomy): Eukaryota > Metazoa > Nematoda > Chromadorea > Rhabditida > Rhabditidae > Caenorhabditis > Caenorhabditis brenneri. The sequence continues at coordinate 27,170 of GL380072.1, forward strand.
GCGGTCAATTGCGGTTGATGTGCGCCATTTAACGACATCCATCATTTTCGTTTTTTTGTTTTCGAACGAAAACCTTTGAAAACCCCGTTTCTTCGCATATTTTACGGATATTTTTTCACTTCTGATTTTAAAAATACGTTTTGACGTACATAATTTGTACATTTTTCCAGATTCCGACACAAATAATCACAAAAAATCGAAATGCTCAAGAGAAAAAAAAATCGAATTTTCCAATGACCTTCTCGGAATGTTTAGGATATCATCACAGGTTATGGTAAGCGTTTTTGAACTGACATCATTTTAGTGTAAATTTTAAAGGACAGATTGATATGCGACGGCAGGTATGATATTTGCGTGATGATGGGAGTGAATTGGATGGACACGATAAATAATCAGCGATGATTTGGTCTACAATATCTCTTCGTTGGAACCACAAGTGGAATAACATGAACAATAAAAACAAAGGGGGAGACAATACAAAGAGATAATCGTGCTCGTCAGTGCCACACCAAAGAATAGTAGGTAATTTTTTTTTTTTGAAAAACAAGGCAATTCCATGATTGAAGTGAGCTATCAAAGATACCTGAAGAAGAGGGGGGGGGGGGGCAAAAAAAAACAATTTATTTGGAATAACAAAATTGGGTACCTCTGGGATGGGGTTTGAACCCAAGGTCAATCGAAAGATCACCAACATCGCTACCGATTGCGCTATGCGGTTAAAAAAGCGCCCCAAATCTGCTTGTCTTTAAAAGATTGCTCATTTTCTCCCTCTTAAAACTACGCACGCGAGAGAGTGGCACACATTTCATCTAATTGTTATCATTTCAGGGCAAAAAGAGCAAACGGTGATGGCAGTTAAGAAAACACTTCTCACGAACCTGTTGGAAACGCTTTTCTCGACAAGCTCTCTTCAGAGCAAGCAAACTCGAAAAGAAAATCCGACGCTGACGATTATTGCTTCGCCGGATGAACAAAGTTGGCACGTGGAGTGATACAATGTACCCGATTCCGTCGGGGAGGAAGGATTTATGCAGTTGATAGAAGTGCCAGGCTTATTCTTTGCCGGTGAGTGTTTTGCAATTTCTACGCTCATTAAAACGTTTTTATTTATAGAAACTCCAAAAAAATGCCTCTCTCTCTCTTGGCCTCGAGTCTCTTCCTCTTTTTTCTGACTCACCACAACGCGAGAATTGCCAGCCAATTGACTTAGAGGCGGCCAATTGATTTGGAGGAAATCATACAATCATCACAAAGAAGAACGGGAATCAAAAACAAATGAGATGTACTTCTGAGCTTCCAGCAACCGGACCAAAAAAAGAGACTGGAACATTGGGTGATACACGGAAAACTACAACGGCAAAATATAGTGCTCGACAACGCCAATCACTGGATACGCTGATCATAGGATTTTCCCAATAGATGAATAGAGACGCAGCTGGAACTGCGAATTCATTCGTAGGGTAATGATGAAAACAATAGCGTATTCCATGTGAATACAATTCATTCCAGGTAAAACCAGCAAGGATACGTCAGTGCTGATGGCATTTCCCAGATTGGCAAATGGAAGCTTTGCGACTTCTCGGATTCAATCAACTGGAACAAATCATCAGACCCTATAAGAATGAATACTGCAGGAACAGTCGAGTGATAATGCTGCCTGACCATGTTCTGGATTCCGTCGGAAAGATTTGGTGTGTGCAGTTGATGTGAACACCAGGATCCAAAACGGGTAAGTCTTTATCACTGCTTTGTAAATATCTTGTGCCAAGTATAATGCTGCCAAACCCAATGAGATGTGCCGCACTCATACTCTTTTTAAAAAAAAAACTATGAAACAGTGACCTAAAATTCCTGGAAAATGTGATTTCATATGGGTCAGTATATTGAGTCAGTCCGGCTCTTCGGGAGGCCTTTTCTTGATTCGAGACCCATTGGAAAGCCGATGGTCTGAACCAGTCTCGTAGCCATTTTTTCCTTCAAGTTCGGTTCATTCTCTAGTGATTTCGGTTTATGGGAATTGGATGCTACATAGCATGCACTGAAGATAATATAAAGAGAGAGAGTGAATAATGGGAAGTTCGAGATGACATAAGAATATTTAGGTTGCGAAAAACCCGCTGAAAAAACTGAATTCAGTTTCGTAATCAGTTCCAACCAGCTCTCAAATGACGAATGTAACATAATTCCGCAGGCATATCTGTACAGTCTTCTGTACAGTGACATGAGCACCGATGTCAATTCATCACCACTATAAAAAATAAGTCACCTCTTCGGTACCAATTTCAATAATCTTCGTTTTTTCAGAGTGATCGAATCGACCCTTCTTTTCACGTCATCCAACCAACTCAACAACCAACTTTGGAACAACGCACAGATGCAAATTAACACAAAGAGCCCTACAAAACTTTTTTGTAGACTTTTAAGCTCAAAAAATCAGACTCCATGAAGAAGACATGCCGTGACAAATTCTAGGAGTGGAATCTAGATAAAACAACTGCTAGATCAAAATATGAGCTTCAGTAATCCGGCGAAACTATTTATACATTTTCAGAAGTCATGATGCTTTGGTCACTGGTTATATTGGAAACATTCGAAGAATCGATGATAGGATTGAACATCGGATAGGACGATGAGCAATTGGGAAAATCTGATTTTGTACCAAAAGCCTCTTTTTTCTAGAGAACGTTGAAGCTCTCAATTTTCTTCAACGCTTTTTTCTCTCAATTTTGATTTTGTGCTAACTTTTTTGTAGTTTTTGTCCCGCTCTTACCAGGAAAGATATATGTTGCTGACTTCAGACCTTTTCCAAAATTTTTGGGCTTACTATAATGTTATAAAGGCTTCCTTTCTGAAATAACGAATGGATTAATGCTCAATTGAGCTCACTAACCGTCAGCTTTTTGGATTGTCTAGGCGAAGGCAACCAGTGCGCGGTAGTCAAGTGATTCAGTGGTAGAGTCACTTGGCAGTAGAAAAATGACGTATGTTCAATTCCCACGTGGGCCATGTGATAGCCATTTCTTTTCTCAATAATAGAATCTTCATAACCGAATTAGTGCTTTCACAATTGTCTAGGAAGATCTGAAGTCAAGATAACACATTCTCCTTTAGTTACACTCCTCTTTTCTTATTTCTTCTAGGTAAAACAGCTCAAACTTGAAGTATAGCATTTTTTGACTTACCGTGGACCCGCTATTGATAAACCAGTTCATTCTTGAGGCGGTAATTCTAACATCACTCTCTCTCTCTCTCTCTCTCTCTCTCTCTCTCTCTCTCTCTCTCTCCCTCTCTCTCTCTTCAATTCCTTCGTCATCATCATTCTTCCCTCTTTTTTCTCTGCATTCTCTTCTCAATCGTTTTTATTAATTCCACTGAGTTTTTATCCAACTTATACCATTTTTCAGCTCAACATTGCCAAACAGTCGATCTTCGATCAAAGTCCACCCGATGGATCAAGTACATAATTCCGAACCGGATGATGGTCAAATTCCACAGCTTCTGAATGGAGTGGCCACTCCTCGAATGGTCCTGCCTCCTGCCCAACAAGAAGCTTTGCAGCCTAAAAAAGTGAAAAAAGTACGGTTTATGAAGAAGATAACAACCTTATTAGTTTTTTTCAGCCGATAGTTACTCACGAGAGGTTCATCAAAATGCAGCGAGAATTGTCCGGCCAACCAGGAAATCAGAAGCAAAGACAACAGGTACTGTAAAATAACTGTAGCTTTACAGAAGAGTGATGTGCGTTTGAACAAAGTGACGACGGTGTATGCGGAACTTCACTTCGTTCGAATACACACCGCTTCAATTGTGTTTTTCTAGATATTTTCCGTTTCAGATGCCCATGCGACCGCATCCAATGCTTCAACAACAATCACCGCAACTGCATCAACAGATGCAACAAGTACGGAAGCTTTAGCTGAAACAACTATATCAGTGTTCTACTGAATTTTTTCTCTTCCAGAATGCCATGCCATCGCCTCAAATGGCCCAACAACGTCCTCCTTCTTGCCAACAGCCACAGCAAAGACAAAAGGTATGATAGCTTCAGCTCGGACTACCTCAGCATCGTTTTATCTAACGTTTCCAGACTCCAATTCCACTTCCCCGTATATTGCAAGATCCAGCAATCCAGGTACGGAAGAATAAGAACTACTTTAGTATGCTCACCGTAATTGCTAGTGGTTTCAGCTTGAATTGCATCAGCTACTGGCAGAAGAACGAGAGATGGCTCGTCAGGAAGAAAGGGCTCAGGAGCATCAAAGGCTCCAAGAACAACAGAAACTCCAGGAGCAACAAAGGGTTCTTCTGGAGCAGCAGAAGATCCAAGACCAACAAAGGCAGCTGCAGCAACGGAGGAACTTGAACCAAGTGATAAATCGACTTCATGAGGCACAAGCACGGGCTCAATCTGCACAGATGCCCCAGGTAATAACTGATTACTGTAGCTATAATTTTTGATTATTTATCAATTGGCAGTCCATCAACATGTCACTAATTTTTTCTTTTTTTTTGAATGGGATGCCGTCAATGCAGTTGACACAGGCACAAATGCCCCAGTTGGTCCAACAACAGCAGCAGCAACAACATCGTGAACCTCCGCAGCCTCAAAATGGACAGCCACCTCAACAGAGGGCTCAACAGGAAGTGGTGCCTCATCAGGTAACAGATTACTATAGTTTAATTTTTACATGTCTTACCGTTTTCAGAATGGAGTTCAATCCCTTCAAACAATGCACCAAGAGAAGGAGCAGATGCTCCACCAACAACAACAGCATCGCGTGGCTGGTCCTCAAGGAGCTCAGATACCTTCGCAACCTCACCAGGTAACGGATTACTTTGGTTTCTTTTTCTAAGTTTTTCTTTTTTTTCAGAATGGACTGCCACCTCTTCTATTGATGCAACAACAGATGCTCCAGCAGCTTCATCAGCAACAACAACATCATCGCGTGGCTGATCCTCAAGGAGCTCAGATGCCTCCGCAACCTCAACAGGTAACGGATTACTTTGGTCTGTTTTTCTAAGTTTTTCTTTTTTCCAGAATGGAATGCCACCGCTCCAAAGGGTGCTACAGATGATCCATCAGGAAATGGAGGTGCAACAGATGCTCAAGCAGCAACACAGGCAACAGTTGGAACAGATGCACCAGCAGCAGCAGCAGCAGGAACAACGTATATTTGGTCTTGGTCGTCCTCCCCAAGGAGCACAGGTATGGCACCATGATTTTCTCTCTTTAAAGCTTAAACTTCAATGTCCTTCTAAGTGCAGTTATTGCTAGAGTGGATCTGCGTAGCAAAGTCTTCACTTAACGTTTTCCAGAGCTTGCAAAGGCTGGATGCTGCTGGAGAAGATGACGCTTCGGCTCGTGCTGCCTCGCCTGGAACCTCACCAGCATCCACTTCAACCAGTCTCTCTCGCTCAACCCCGTAAGTGATTTTTTTCTCGAATGAATCTGACCACAACTATTTCAGATCATCTGACAATCTTCTTGTGGTAAGTGACCCATCAGATGGCAACACATCTCTCACCGGACAGCAGGAGAAGATGGCTGGAAAGCCAGTAAAGAAAGGATTTAGTATTGAATCTCTTCTTGGTCGTGTGGAGGGAGAGTCGTCTCCGAAGAGAATGAAGCTTGGTGGAAGGTGAGTTGTAGAATGTGTGGTGGACGTAGGGAAATAGAATGGTTTTGTGTACTCTCAAGTTTATGTTTTACAAATTTTTGGGTTCTACTGTAGTTGAATGGGCCCAACGGATTTTTTTGAAATTGGATGGACCCAACAGTGGGGTCAAAAAGTTGGATGGACCCAAGAGAGGTGTCGAAAAGTTGGATGGACCCAACAGAGAGGTAAAAAAAATTGAATGGACCCAAGGCGGGCACCTGAAAATTGGGTGGACCCAACAATTCCAAGAACGGCAATGGCTCATTGAGGACGCGTTTTTGTGTGATTTTTTGTTTCCAAAACTCGATGAAGTATAAGACATTACGCTTGAGAGGAGAAATAAAAACTTTTTTTTGAAAAAGAGCAGATTTTGGATATATCATTCTAATTAATGTTCATTTTTAGTCCACCCAATTTTTAAGTGCCCGTCTTGTGTCCATTCAACTTTTTGACCCTTCTGTTGGGTCCATCCAATTTCAAAAAATGGATTGGGTCCATTCAACTACAGTAGAACCAGTTTTTGTGTTTTCTGATTCGTCCGCTCATGATAATTGATCGTTTTCGAACTTACAAACATCCACGACCATTCTATTATACTTTTTTCTTCTTTGACTACCGTGTATCTCCAACGAAACCACTATTTTGCAGCAACTTAATGGAGGAGTCAAGAGTTGCTGCGGAGGATCTGTCAATGCCAGTGGAAGATACAATTCAGTCAGATGAACTAGCTCCCGAGGATGCTTCAATTGCTCCTCGAGTGGAAAATGTTCGAACTGAGGAGGATTCTGCTCCAGCTCTTGAGCTTGGACAGAGGTGAGTGGGATGAATTTTAGATTATAGGAAATCGTAGGCTTCTCAAGTGGTTTGTTCCAAAATAATGGCTTCTCAAACATTCAAGTCATTCGAACAAAATTATCATTTTCAGCGAGCCCACGGAAAGACCATCAAGTTCTGCTGCTGCTTCTGGCAGTCAAATCTCAAATGTGCAAGTCGTGGAGGAGGATCCAGTTGCTCCCCAGTATAACCAAGATGCCGCGGCCAGAGTGAGTTAATGAAATTTGAACTCAAAAAAAAATTTTCAAAATTTTTTAGAAACACCAGATGCTCACCAAGTTCCTCGAGATTATGGCCAAATGTCCCGATGAGAAGAAGGAGATGTTAAAGACTGTCTTGAGCCAAATGCTGGAAGGAATCGAAGGCGGTAACTCAAACGGGCTCCAGTCTCTCCGTGATTCTATCCGGAGAATGAGGCTCGGCTCGTAGGCGGTCTGCCTCTACGGAATTTTAATTTCTCGCTTGTTGTTCGTTTATGTGCTTCTTTTTTAATCTTCCCAGTTGCTCTTCCCGTTTTATTTTTGACCTGTTTTATGTTCTCATGTTCTTATGTGTTATCTTTTATGTTCTTTTGTTCTTATGTGTTAGTTTTCATGTTTTATGTGTTATGTTTTATGTATTAATTGTTATGTTTTTAAGTTGCTATATGAAGTCATAATAAATAACGGCGTCCTCATAACCGTGTTCGTCTTGTTCTTGTTAGTGAATTTTAATTGGGCTTTTTTCAGAGTTCGAAACAAGAATAGGTGGATTCAAACCACCCTAAAAGATAAACAATATTGTTCATCTTCAGCTTGCATTATTTTTCAGAAACTTTTCTTTTAAGAAGCACTGTCTGTAAGAGAGAGACTTTTAGAGGCCTTGGCACAGTTGCAAAAAGTTGTTTGGATAACATCCCGGGTCAAAGTCGACAGTGGCTGACACAGGGATTTCGTCATGTTCCGGATTCCTGAATCTTGTCATGGAATCAGACGCCCTGGAATTGTCATCACTTCCTCCATCAGCCCACACGGATTCCAAGCTGAGCTGCACCAGACTCCGCCCATCACCCACGTCTCCAAATCATATAAATACCCTCTCGTTCGCCTTCTATTCAATTTCGCTTTTCTTGTTAATTTTGGTCTTTTGAGTAATAAATTAGTAGTTAACCTGACTGTGTCTTGAGAGCATCGTAACACCCTATGGGGTGCACTTAGGCCGGCTGTAGTGTCAGCCCGAGCCGCCCCGGGTAAAAGGAGTTGATATACATAAAACATCTATTGAATGTTTTGAGCGTTTTGCATAAGTATTGCTGCATCGTCTAACTGCATTTCTTGTGTATGAATCCGAGTCTTTTCAGAGAAATGTCGATTTCTGGAAATGAATTTATACTGTCATATTTCTTCAAAGACGTATCTTCGATGAAAGCAGATGAGTATAGATTTTCCCCCTGGGTTGAAAAATTTGGAGTCTTATGGTAAGTCTCTGTCCCTTATTCAGCTTGTGCTATTATTTTAATCATCATCTTTTAGGAGACTAGAAACTGATCGGACTGACAATCATATTGGAGTTGCCTTCCATTGCCGCCTTCCTGAACAAATGAACAAAAAGCTATATTTCTTTGACTAAAACACACAAAATATCTAGGTGATTTTATCTTGGCACTACCAATTTCTAATACTACCGTTTTTTTCAGTTTTTTCAAGGAAAGATCTATTTCCTTTTTCATTTCTTCAAAAAAAGTTTTTTTTCAACTCTTAGAAGGTTTCAAATCCACTCACCATGAGATCACATATCGATATAAGTTTTTGAATAAATAGTAGTTTTTAGATAAATAGAAAATGAAAATTCAAAAAAATAATTTAATACAAAAAGTAGTCACCTAAGAACCGAGGCGACATCGAAGAGAATAACTGAACTGAATGACGGGAAATGGAGAAGAATGGCTGATAAGAAGAAAAAGAGAGAATCATGAGAAATCGGAGGAAAACAATGTCTGCACTCTTTTCGGTTGAGAGCAGTGTATCGAGGGGTGTCGGCACCTAAAAAGCGCTCGCTGCTTCATCTTTCCCATGAAGGAAGGTTCCTGGTGGTGTCAAGGTTCTCTCTGAATTTCTCACTCTCTGTTTCTATCAGTAGGACGGCCGACCTTCTGCTTTCCTGCAAAAGATATAAAAGTGCAACTGGTAGTGCCACGTCACTGCACTTTCTGGTTTGTGAGAAAAAGGAAAAAAGATTGATCAGTTTTGCTTCAAAATGTGAGAGAAAATAAAGCGGAAGAAAGAAATCGAAATCGAGTAATTTTTCTCTGGAAGAATTTCAGAGATCTATCTGGATTTGTAGTCAGATGGAAAAAATGTGTATACATATGTTTTGATGTCTGTGCAAATTCGAAATAATTTATGTAGATTCAAAAGATCAAACTTCGAAATCACACAAGCATCATTTTATGACGCGGTGAAAAACAATAGTGATAAGAACGTTTTTCGGCTCTATTCCAGTTTAGGGGATTCTTGATTTTAGAGGGGACTCAAGCCAGGGGACGCAAGGAATAGGGGACTCTAAAAAACCAGAGGGGACTCTAAAAAACCAGAGGGGACTCAAGGAAAGGCGAAAAAAAACGAGGGACTCAAGCCAGGGGACGCAAGGAATAGGGGACTCATCAAGCGGCCAAAAAAAAAAACAAGGGACTCATCAAGCGGCCAAAAAAAACGGGGGACTCAAAACATAACTCTGTTCAAACTGCTTCATTTGATCCAAAGAGTTGTGAAAACATCACTCTTCGGATCTTCATTTAAATAAAATTAGAAATAGAAAATCTGAAAAAAACTTCCTTTTTTCGAAAATCTCTACTTCCATTTCCACATCTATGATGCATCATTCAAATCCCTGATGCAAATGAAGTTTTCCGAAATTTCTATTGTATTGTATATCAATAAAGAGCCAAAAAGTGGTGTTTTCACAGAGTTTTAGATCAAATGAAGCGGTTCGAATGAAGTTATATTTTTCAAGCCAAACTTCTAATTTGACCATCTTACAACATTTTTGACTCAAAAGGATCATTTTTTATATTCCAGCACATATATATTCCAGCTCATTTGTTTTGAGTCCCCCATTTTTTTTGGACGCTTGATGAGTCCCCTATTCCTTGCGTCCCCTGGCTTGAGTCCCTTGTTTTTTTCCGCCTTTCCTTGAGTCCCCTCTGGTTTTTTAGAGTCCCCTATTCCTTGCGTCCCCTGGCTTGAGTCCCCTATTAAATTAAGAATCCCCTAAACTGGAATAGAGCCCGTTTTTCTTATCGGAGAGACGCTTCTCGGAGACAACTTTCTGAGTGACCACAAGACTGATGATGAATTCTTTGATGCTAAACTTTTGAGATTTCACAAGGATTTTTTACAGATTGTAACTTTATCCCGTTTTTTTAAGGTTCGATTTATGTTCAATGTTCCGAAGGTCACAAATTCCAAAGAATTGATTTATTGAAAATTAAGAAATAATTATCACAGTCGATGGAGCTCTTCCTTCTCTTTCATTTCAGTTTCCTTCGGTTTTTCTTCGGCAATTTTTGTTCTTTCCTCAATTTTTTTCAATTTCTTTCGTTCCATCTACCACCACTTTCATTGTCATTTGGAGATTTTCCATATGTTTTCTCGTCTTTTTCACGTGTGAACAGAGATTAGCGAATTTCGAGCTATCCATCATGTCAAGTGCTTTACAGGCATCGGCGAAAATGCTTTCTGAACAAAAACATATTTGAAATGGTTTTTCTGACGTGTTTCAGCTGCTAGAAAAGCGTCCAAAGTAGTGAGAAAATCGCATATTAAAAAAAATTTCCGACGCAAATTTTGCATTGCTTTGAACACTTGTTTTGTTTTTTTTTGCACAAGAAAACACGTTATAATTAGTATAACCGGATTATACTAACCCGAATTTTCCATCTGATTCCGTGACCTTCTCTTCATAGTCCTTCTTGGCTATTTCAACTTCTCCTTCAGCTTCTTTTACAAAATGTAGGTGTTCCTCCTTCTGTGTTTTGAGAATGGAAATCGAATCTCCGACCTCTTTCTTCTTCATGACGATTCTCTTGTTTGGTGTTCTCCATGAGCAATCTCATCTGGGCGAAAATGGATTCAAGATGACTTGAACCCATAGATATGTTGATGGGACATCATCTGAAAAATAAGAAAACAAAATCAGAATAATGATTAGCTACGTAGTTCAAATTTCATTTATATCGATTTGAACTTTTTTGACAAAGTTTTTTCAGTGGAAAACCCACGCAAAACAGGTGCAATTTCTGCACTACTTTGGACATTTATCTTTGTCTTTTTTGTATTTTTTTTCGAACTTTGGACATTAGCATTAAAGAATTCATCATTAGTCTTGTGGTCACTCAAAAAGTTTCCTCGTTATATTATCTAGGTTATATTATCTCGGCACTACCAACTTCTTATACCACCGTTTTCTCAGTTTTGGTGATAAATCTATTTCTCTTCTCATCTACTAAACAAATTTTTTTTCAACTCTCATGAAGTTTTGAATTCACTTACCATGAGATCACATATTAATAAAAGTCTTCAGATAAATAGCAGTTCCAGTAAAATAGCAAAATAAAATTCAAAAAAAATCATTTAATAAAAAAAATAGTCACCTCAGAACCGGGGCGACATCGGAGAGAATAACTAAACGAAATGACGGGAAATGGAGAAGAATGGCTGATAAGAGGAAGAGAGACTCATGAGAAATCGAAGGTGAAAAACGTCTGCATTCTCTTCGGTTGAGAGCAGTGTATCGAGGGGTGTCGGCATCTAAAAAGCTCACTCTCTGTTTCTATCAGTAGGACGGCCGACCTTCTGCTTTCCTGCAAAAGATATAAAAGTGCAACTGGTCGTGCCATGCTCTCTTGTTTGGCGTCTAAAAACGTTGCTCTCCTTTCTGATTTGTCTGAAAGGAAGAGAGTGGAGAGATGAATTTTGTTTCAAAGTGTGAAAGAAAACAAAAAAGTGGTGGAAGGAAGATGAGAGAAAAATATAGTGCAAGTGATATTTTCTGGAAAAAAATTAGGAGTCTGAATAAATTTGTAGCCAGATAAAAGAGCATGCATACGTTTTGACGTCTGTGCAAATAGATCAAAGTTCGAAGTTAGAAGCCGTGACAAAGAAATGAACATGTCCCCTGTTTTCTCCAACCATTCAGCCTGAGATTGTTTTTTCAAATTTTGCAACAAATTTTTCATTTTTATTGCTGGGATTGGAAAAAAGGCGAACCAAGAGCTGAAAGTTTTCAGTTTCACTTTTTTGTACATCCGGGTAATTTTTTTTTCTATGATCTCATAATTTTTTTTTAATTTCTAGTCTCAAATTGAAAATGAATTCATAATTGTCTCAGTTTTTGTTTTGGTGTTTTGGAATTCATGATTTTCGGTTTGAAATCCGATTTTTCTTTCTTTTTTTCAGGGAGTTTTCTCAATTTTTTTGCAGATCAGACATTCACCCATGTTTCAATCAAACAATTGGCGGCACGCATATGCGCAAAACGTATTTATTTTCGTGAAAAAAGTCTGGGCACCGTCAATCGATTTGAGTGAAGTCACAGAAATGAGATGAAAGTGAAGTCACGAATGAACATTATGATTCTGTTGAGCGAAAACTGACATTTTTTGGAAAAATGCAGCTATTATGGTGATAAAAAATGTCAGCAACCTGAGAATTGTTTACGTCCACTTCCGTCCAAAACCCAACTTATTTGCTGAGAAAAAATCAACCACTGACTTTCAGTCTCTTCTGTTATTCTTTTCGTCACTCATTATTCTGGAACTTTTCTTCTCATTGTTATGTTTTCGGCCATTTTTCGGTCTTATTTTTTCAGCTGAACGTGGGAAACCCATACTCGGTCCTCCATAATCCCTCATTTGCATAGAGACCCCTTTTCCATTTCCACTGTAATTTTTGACTACAACTTTGTTGCGGCCACGGCTAATTTTTTTATCTTCCATGAGCCCAACTCCGTTGATTTTTCTTTTTTATCAGCTTTGACGAGAATTTGTGAAAAGTCAAGTTCATGGATTTGAGAAAGATTTCATGTGTTCTTAGTGAATATCATCTAGAAACTGTGGTTAAAAATTAGACGCCAAATCATTGCCTCCCGGGCACCATCGCTTATTTTCTAATTCAAATTGAACAATGCTTTTTGTACTTCTCGGCCAGAGTCCCCCAGCCATTTTGGGCAGCGGCCGAATGCTCCTTTTTCCGCGGCCAGCTGAAACCGTGCGGCAAAAAATGAAGCGTGCGGGGAGTTTGCATTTTTTGGCAGGCTAGAGAATTATTCGCTAGGCACGCCAACTTAGCGTGGCCGCATGTTCAAAGCCCGTTTACACCAAGTTTTAGTGAAAAAATCACCGTGGTTTCACGTTAGGTGAAATTCCCAATACAGACCAGGCAAACACCATTCGACGCATCACTCGTGCGAAGGCGCATTTGTCGATCTCCGTCGTTTGCCGATTCCTGATGACGTATTTCTCTACACTCTACACGCCGGCGTGCACTATTTTCCCCGTCCACAGGTAAACATTTTCTTTCTGCGTCTCTTTCTATCGGCGCGTTGCGTGCGTCGGCTAGAGAAATGATGTTATCGGCGTGAAATTGTTGTTATTTATTTCATACTTTTACTTCAAATTTTCCTTTTGGGATAGTTTGAGAATACTTCTTGTAAGATTCACGTGGTTTGAAACAAAAATTAGAGGTTGTGACGTTTACAAGCAGCCACATTTTCCCAAACCCGTCGTTTATCTGTAGTTTTTTTTTCACCTTTTTTGCTTTGAGTCGCTGTTCAATAATTCTTTTTTTTTCAGAACGTTAGAAAACAAAATCTCAATCAACGGAATCAAACGATGGAAGAAAGATGTTTGGAAATTAAGGTAATTCATTTTTCATTTGAATCTTTCGCCGATAACAATGTTCACATTTTGCAGAGAGCTACGATATCGGGATATCGAAAATGTCGGGTGGATTTTTCTAAGTTTCAAGTGGAATTCTCTGAATAAAAATGTTCTAGTGTTGGTGCTAAAAGTTCAATGGATGCCAAGACAAATGGACGGCTTGTGGAGCAATTGCCTTGTAAACGACTTCTGAATCCTTCAAAGGATCAGTCAAGTTATCAGGTTAGTCATCATGGTTTGAAAAAAAGGAAGCATTTCCTACTCATCATAATTCAAATCAAAACTAATTTTTATCTTTTCAGAAGACTGTCAACCTCGGCCAGTTCACTATCCCTCTATGAGAAGACGCAGCGCCACGACTAGGAAAAGCACTAGAGTCTACTAGAAGTTTACAATTTCAAACGAGAATGGCTACTGAACACAAAGGATCTTTCCATGAGGGCAAAAACAGCGATTGATATACAGAAGACATGAAAACCGAGTATTATTGACATACACACTTGTTTCTTCGTCACCAGGAAACTAAACACTGTGAATGCAATTTCAAAAATGTGTACAATGACCGCCGCAGATAGATGTTAACTTGGAACATTATCCATGAAGACTATCGAACTTGCTTCACAAAATAACACCAACTATGATGCAACTATGAATGGAGGGAACGAAGTGAATTGTCAGTTAGATAATCTGGTTGGTCGTCTTGTACCTCAAAAGTTTGGATTGCAGCTAACGTCGAGTTTTCAGAAACCCAGCAAAAATTGGACCAATAATCACGCCACACTGGCAGAATTGTGCTGCCGTCAGAGGAGAATTTCACCAGAGTTATGATGGAGAATTGATTGGCCACAGATCAGGAAACTGATAACCCAGATGATGATTGCCCGTTGAGCTTACCATACGGTGGCAGCATTTGAAAATTCTCTTCAGTGAAAAATCCAATTCAACTTTGGCAAGGCAATGTAACGTGGGCAGTTTATTCGTTTGTGGTGAATGATGTCAAACGTAAGCCGGAAACTTGCTCAAGTTTTGATCTTTTCAATTACAAACATTGGATTTCGGAATTGAGGAAATCTTCTATGAGCAGAGATAACCATTCAAGAATTGAAGCATTCACTATTCACGACGACTATCGAACTTGCTTCACAAAGTTACACCAACTATGATGCAACTGTGAGAGTAAGGAACCAAGTGAATCTCCAGTTAGATTATCAGGTTAGTCATCTTGAACCTCATCAGTTTGGATTGCAACTAACATCCCGTTTTTAGTGATCAAGCAAACGTCGGACCACAACGCTCTCCACAATGGCAGAAATGTGTTGCTGTCGGAGGAGACGTGAGCACAATTATGATGTCTACCTGCTTTTCCACAGATGGTGAACTTTCTTAACTACGATGACAACAATCAAGGATCGTTCCTCGACAATCATCGAATGGGCATCAAAGCATATATCACGATGGTGGGTAACGATGTCTAACTGAAAGCTGAATCTTCATTCTCCAACCAGATGGTGTGTGACTGATGGCTATGGAATGTGAAACGGTGAAACGGTAGCAGACGAGGATCAGCAATCTGTTCGGCAAAATCACAAATCACTATTGAATATAGTTATTTGAAACGGAGATATCTCAGTGAAGCAAGTCGTTTTCTTCAACAAGGATGATAGATCATCAGGTAATTCTTGATGCTCCTCATTAGTTTGGCTTGCAATTAAGGCTTAGATTTCAGAAATCCAGCAAACGTCGAGCCAAGTTGCAAGTCCATCTTAATCACCGCCGTAGATCGATTCACATTTGATACGTTAAACGACGACTATCGAACTTGCTTCACAAAGTTACACCAACCATGATACAACAGTGAAATGAGGTATCGAAGTGAATTGTCAGTTCAATTATCAGGTAAGTCAACTTTTTTTCCATCAGTTTGGCATGCAACTAACTTCCAGTTTTCAGAAATCCTCCAAACGTTGGACCAAGAATCACTCCCCATTGACAGAAATGTGCAGCCGTCAGAGGACAGTTATGATGGAGCAACCTGAATCAGTCTCCTTATTTTTCCACGGATCATGAACTTTTCCAACTACGATGACGAGGATGCCAACTACGATGATGATCAATCGACTTTGACTCACTGAATATGATGGAATGAACATAACGCAAAGCATATTGTTGGTCGAACTGAAGGCTGAAGCTCTCTCAACATCTTGGTTTCCCAACCATGAGCAATTGTAACCCGGCTTCAATGTGTGGATGATGGCTGTGGAATAGGAAGAGTAAAACGATAGCAGATGGGGATGCTCAGCAATTTTTTTGAGTAAATCACGAATCATCACCGGATGTCATGAGATGATTGATCGCTACAAATGCGGGCTAGTGTGCCACAGAAATGTTGTTTGGGCAAGCCATGCTCTCTGTAACTTTGGATATTTGTGCCACCATAATTGAGACGACCTTGGAACAGATTGGTCAGATCTAATATCAGTTTCGTCGAAATTACGGCGAATGTCTGATTCTTGAAAACTGACTCCTTCAATGAAGCAAATTGTATTCTTCGATGAGGATATTATGTAAGTCAGGATGTTCCTCATCAGTTCGCAACTAATGCTCCGTTTTCAGAAATCCACGTCGAACCACGATGCACTTCGCGGTTGCAAAAATGAGTTGCTGTTGGAGGAGACGTAAGCATAACTATGATGGAGCAACCCGAATCAGTTGACCTGCATCACCACGTTTATGAACTCCCTCAACTACGATGACAACAATGGAGGATGCAATTTGCTGATCCATCCACTTTGACTATTAGCAAATGAGATAACGCAAATCATATATCACGAATGTGAAGAATGGCGTCAAACTGAAGGTTAAAGCTCTCTCAATACCTTGTTTGCGACCATAAGCTGATGTAACGTTGCTATATGGCTGTGGGATGGGAAACGGCAAAACGGTAAAAGATGGGTATGCAAAGCAGTCTGTCTGACCGTATCATTATTGGATGGAACGTTATGAGAAAATTGAGAACAAGAACTACGTGCTACTGTGTCACAGAAAAGCTGATTGGTAAGCGATTCATTCTGCAATCTGTTGTTTGCGTGATGCCCAAGCAAGTCAAGTGCTGGAATGATTTCAACGGATCTGTCAAATCCAATTACAAGCGTTGAAGGGAAGTTCTGACAAAGTTACTGGTTTCTCAAGCGGGGATAGCTCGATGAAGCAAGTTGTGTTCTTCAATAAGAATGCTAAATCGTCAGGTAAGTCATCTTGTTCGTCATCAGTTTGGCTTGCAATTAACGCCCAGTTTTTCAAAAATCCAGCAAATGTCGGATCAAGATGCACGCCGCAAAAAAATGAATGTGTGTTGCCGTCGGAGGAGCACACCAGCACAGTTCTGATGGAAAAAATGGAACCGAGTCCACTCTTTTCATGGATTTCTACGGGCCAAAAAGCTGATCAGCTAAATGATGACTCACAATCCAGAATGGACTCCGATGACAACAACTAGAGACGACTTTCGCTGAGCAATCGGTGCGGACTATTGTCAAAGGAATATAGTGATAAGCATTTATGACGAATGTTGTGAATAATTTGGAACGGAATTTCGGCCGTGTGGAAGTCAAGCACTACGAATCCGTGTTTATGCGTCACAGGAAGACTGAATGAAAAAGCCATGTTATAGGAAACATCGAATTCAAAACGCCTCAATCAAGACAACTGCTGGAATCGTTGCAACAAATCTATCGAAATATCAACTGTTGTTGAAAGGAAGCTCCGACAAAATTACGGCAACTTACTGGTTTCTAAAGCGAGGATAGCTCAGTGATTCCAGTTGTTTTTTTTCAAAATTACGGCGAGGAACTGGTTTCTGACGCAGGAATAGCTCAATCAATCAATTTGTATTCTTCGATGGGGCTATTACGTTAGTCATGATGCTCCTCATCAGTTTAGCTTGCAATTAACGTTTGGATTTCAAAAGTTCAAGAAACGCACGCTGAATGGCAAAATAGACTGACCACGAACTTCAACACAGTTTTGATAGAAGAATCAAATTGAGTTCACTACTTTGCTTGGATGATTAGGGATCAAGACGCTGGACACTCAGAGGATGATTTCCAATTGAGCTTCACGGTGGTGACAATAACTGGAAATATCACCAGCTAAACAATGTTGTTGGAATAATTTCATGGAAAAGAGCGTCCACGACGAATGTGGTGAATAATGGGAACTGACGGCTTGCTGTGGAGCAATCAAGTACTACGGAGTTGTAAATGTGTCACAGGAAACTGATTGGAAAATTCATGTCCTCTTTCACCCTGAATGTGCCTGACGCCTCAATCAAACGGTTGCCGTTGTAGCAGATCTCAGTGACGCAAGTTGTTTTTTCGAATGGAGAAATTAGACCATCAGGTAAGTCATCGTGTTCATAGTAAGTTGCAATTAACGTTTACTTTTCAGATGTCCAGCAAAAAAGGCACAGCCGCAAAACAAAATTGTGTTGCTATCGGAAAAGCACTGAAGCACAGCTATAATGGGAGCATGCAAAAGAGTTTACTATTTTGCCTGGATTTCTACAGATTGAGATGCCGGCCAGCCAGAGGATAACTCACAATCAAGAATGCACTTCAATGGCAACAACCGGATATGCTCTTTGCTGAGAAATCTATTTCAACAATTAACAAAGGAACATACCGCAAAGCACCGCCGACAAATATTCTTTGATAGTCTGATAAATGAAGCCCACGAACAACGACTGCAAATCAGGAACACTAGTGATTTACTCAAAACTTCAATAAAGACAGTTGTTGGAATCAGTGCAACGACTATATGGAATATAATAAAAGGTGCAACGACAATACTGGAAAATGGAGGTCCACAGTTTGTGAGGATTCGCCCCAGATTGATGTATTTCAAAAATATAACAACGGTATTGGTTCGGAGAATGCGAAGGATCGTCAGCGTCGAATTCGTCAGGATACAGACAATACGTTATGTACGTATGTGATTGTTTTGGAGACGACGCTGCCAATGTTATTCGAATTTCATGAGTACCGAAGAGGATCAAGAACGTCATTCACCTCACCCGAACTCACCTTCACCCTTCCACCATGTTGCTACCAAAATCTCGGTTTTTTTTGGGAATGGAGATGTTATTCTAGATGATTGTTGGACAAAGAGCAGATCCGTAGAAAGCGACTGGAACCATAGATTCAATTTACTCACCAATACCATGTTCACAAGAATTTGGATTTATGAATTAGGATACTCTCACATCTGGAAGGAGAATCGGAAAACCATGCGCTCGCTAATGATTTTTTCCCAAATATAGTGAAGAATATGGGAATCGGTGAGTGTATTTCTTTGATTTCAGATTGATTCGACGAGAAATGCCACCAGGCAAACCTTCACCGCTGTTGCCAAGTTCAGTACTTATGCTGTTGACGGATCTACATTGTGATGTGCTGGATGTGTTGTCGTTCACTAAAAGGAAGGATCAACGTTGCGACCATAAAAGGAATGACTTGTAACATACTAAGAAACTCTTCATCTAGAGAAAACAACCGTCAGTTCGAATTCACCTGGAACATCAGTTGTATTGGTCGTCCTAAGTTTTGGTGGATCAATTTCCTGTTGATTTTGGTGATAGAAACTGACTTTTTAAATAGACACAATCGATGTTTCCACGTTTTTTTCCCGTGCATGAATCATTTTCATGTTGAAACAAACTTACTTTCGTTTATTTTTCAAAAGGAAATATGATTCACAATTCATCGAATAAACACAACTTGATATACCAGCCAAAAATAAAAAAAATAATTATAAAAAAACTAGATCGGTGATATATGGCAACATAAATACCCATTTGGTTTCTCAATTGTGTACAACATCCGCCCTATAACATCCTATTTGACTTTTTTCTAGGCTAGGTGTGCTGGATAACAGTTGGTGGAGCATCTGGTTTCTGTATAAGATTAGTTACAGTAGATACTAGTTTTCAATGGTCGAAATGTGTTATGTTTCAAAAAATAAACTGACATCATAAAGCAAATTCCAGAGTTGTTGTAGGCTTTTTCTGACTGTTGGTATTTTAATGATCCCAAGTTGTGGGAACTTCTATGATTTGATAGGATTTCCGTGCTGTTGCCTAAAATACATTCAATGTTAACTCCAGAAACAATAGAATAGTATTACTATGGAAAAACGCCCTTCACATTCTACCTTCCAAATTATAGTACAGTCATTTGTTGTAAATACTATACTTACCAAAATATCACAAGATCAGAAACATGATAATGAAGATGGTCATAAAGATAATAATATAGTTGACAAAAAGTTCAGGAAAATCAAAATATAATAATATTGCACCCAAACACAAGGGTACCAGGGGAGACGTGAATAGAATGAGTTAGGAACGGCAGGAAGTTCGTAGGAAAAATAGGAGAGAACTCAGAGGAAAAGAGTATCCGAGCAGAAAAGGAAGTACCTGGCGCTGCTCCATTTTAGTCATACATTCATCTGTTTGATTCATCAATCTTGAGTTTCACTTACGAGGAGTATCCTTTACCTTAAAACTTCATTTTACTGGCACCCCACCTGGCACTGGCCATAGCTCCTTTCCCAATCCTTTATTCGTTCAGCTTCCTTCTATTTTTCCGATGGGCCATAAGCTCTACTTTTGGAGTACCCTCCTTTCTCCAACTGCCTGGCACCGCTTTTTGTTCCATTTGCTGTCCTAGATTTTCGACGAGTGCTCTAATGCGTTTCCTACACCTCTTGCTTTTTCTTCTTCTTGCCAGGTAGAGACGAACACTCTTCCTGGCTCGCTGCCCTACTTTCTATGTTGATGCTCAGCGTTATTTATTTTTCTCTTTGGGGTCTGGCTCTGCCTTTTTCACTTCTATCCGCAAGTGCTCTTGCTCCGCTGGCTCCTTTCGCTTGCAAGAGATTCGCACTGCTTCTTGCTCCTTTCTCTGTTTTCGTTTCCCGGGGAGCAACGCTCTCTCAATGCATCTACTTGCTCCGCCCCTGCTCGCTCTTCTCTGAATCCAATTCCTCTCATTTTCATTCTATTTCACTTACATTTACTCTCCCTTTCCTGCTCTGACTCTGCGGCTAATGGGTCTTCAAAATATGATTTTTCAAAATTTTACAATTCTCTCCTGAAGTTATATATTTAATTATCGGTTTTTGTTATCTTGTTCGGGTTCTACCCCAATGTAAGTGAATTTTTTAGTTTTTTGAAAATGTTTTTTTGCCACTGAGTTGGTGAAATATACTTGAAAAAAGGTTACATATCTTATTATTTCCAAATCGGCAGTTCTACTGGTACGGAGCATATGTCCCTCTTCTATCATTTTGCAGTCTACCGGTTTTGTTATTGATTTGTAAAAATAGTTATATAGTGTTAGATCTTTTTTATTCACTACCCATTCTTGTAGCACTTGTTTTTAGTTTTCCAGTAGTTTAGATTTTTGTAAAAGTAGTTACATTTAAATTTGAAAACGCTCTCAGTATTCTATTTCTCTACAATCTTAGCTTCATGACACTAACCTCGCCGGCCTTAAAATTATATTTATTGTTTAATTAATTCTTAATTTTGGCATACCAGTTTACACAACTTGATTATTTATCGCGAATAAATATTTTACCAGTATGAACCAAAGTTTTTGAGTTTTATAATTATTTTGAAAAACCAGTTTTGAATTAATTTTTGACAAAAACGTATTTTTTTTGGTTTTTGCTGCTGAAAGTAAACACGTGATTTTGAAAAGTTAAATGATTCAGAAAATATCAGAACTATTTTCTATCATTTGAGAGAAAGAAGTTGACACATGAAAAAAGTTGACACAAAATGCCCTAGTTTAAATGTGTAATGGTAAATTTACTCAGTCAGCAATTTAAAAAATCCAATCTCGGACTGTATGTCAGGATGAAAACTGAGAATATATTGAAAATGAAAATGTGAAAATATTTCAAACTTTGCTACAGATATAGTAGGACAACATTGTTTTATAATGCATCATCCGTTACTGGGAAACATATGATCGAAGTATTCGCACACCGATTTCCAAGACGATGCGGGGTGAAATTTCGATCGGCAAGATAACAATAATCTTAAATTTTTGACCGAATCTGAAAATGTCCAAAGCGATATATCGTAAAGTGAACTCTTGGAATCATACATGTCCAGGGCCGGGCCGGGCAGGGCTTAAACCAGAATTTTCATGGGCCCGGCGCAGCCCGGCCGCTTTTCAGTTTTTAACTCTTATTGTAGTAGGGGCTCAGTTTAGATATATTATATTGTTGTCGTTGGTGTAATTATTTTTATTTATAAAGACATCTCTTCGTTTGAGAATTGTTGCGAAGTTAGTCTCCTTTTAGGGTCAGGAGTCCTTAGAGAGGGTATTTATGTGGCGGAAGAGTTGAATTTGTTTTGGAGAATTTTTGGGTGAGTGGTAATTGGTCTAGGAAGTTTGTATGAAGGTCATATTGAACTTGGACTAGTGGGTGGAGTCTGGGTTTGGTATAAAAGTTGGTTCAGAGTGAGGTTTTTACTCCTCGTGAATTCTGATTCTTTTTCCTGACTGCCACTACTATTTTTTCTGCGTCCCATCTCTGTTTCCTATGGATAGAATTCCCTTACCCGTAAATCTTCGGCAAAACTTGGGCAATGGAGTGAGGTTTCCAATCCCCATCCAAAACCTGCGTCTATTTCAACTGGGAAGAGGAGAATATTCTCTCTATCACCGAGATCGCGTCAGTTTCCATGGAATTTCCCAACTCAGTGCCAAAACGTAAGTAATGCAATTGAATTTATTTATTTTTATGACTTGTTATTTCAGGGCCGTGTTGTGTAAACGATACTACCCTCGATTCAATCGTGTACTCAATTTGGAGGAAAACTTTTTTATAAAGTACGGCATCGCGCGTCGCGCCTACCGCACCGATTAGATCATTTGGCGCCACAGAAGCGGAACCTCATTCGCAAGTCACCGTCGCGGCAATTAAAAAGAACATGAAGACCTGTTCAATCAAACAATGCAACTTTCCTCTTACTGGGAGAGAACATCCGTTTCACCAAAGACCCGTAATTGCCCAAAAAACTGGATAAAACAGGAAATGACCTCAATCACCGCCTATAAAAGGCAGCTCTTAGAGAGCTTACTCACACTGTCTACTCACTGCCACCCGACTACCACCTGCTGCCCAACGTCATCCCAAGTGCTTCCCGCTTCTGCCCCTATTCCCCATTCTAGCTTCCCCTTTTATATTCTTTATATTATTACCCTTTATTATTGTATTAAAATAAACTATATAATCAACAAAATCACTGAACTACGACACCGATACGTGCCTACTAGTTACTGGACAGGACAGCGATTAAGATACACTGCTCTGAACAAATAATCTTATTATTCTAAAACACCTTTTCTGTGTGTTTGTCATGGAGTGAGTCCCTCATCGAGCCTAGCTCTCTCAGTTTTTGTCCGATTTGCACAGGGTTTTCACATATCGAAAAAGCCCTATTTAATTTTGATGCCCGTCTTTTTCATTTTTCATTTCAAGCCCCGGGGAGCCCTGTGCCTAGATAGGGCTCACAAAGGCCTCCCGCGACTAAGTGTCCAGCACTAGAAAAGAGAGGGGAGAGTAGGCCATCGTCGACCTCGATCGCTGTCGGCTGCGCAATAAGAGAAAAAGAGGAAACTCCGCCCCCTGCCCGGTTCAATTACCCAAAGTTTGAGGTAAACTCGGCGATGGGTTGGAATAAATGGGATGAAAACCCCATATTCTTGATCATCTCATGGAGAGGAGAAAGAATATGAAAGAAAATTTTGGAAAAGACAAAGTTTGAACATATTGAACAGCGATAAAACGGCGTCAACAGGAAGTTGGTCCGGTTCCTTAGCGTAGCCAAATTTTTTCATTATTTTTGAAACATATCTGGAATTCGTCTGAACGCTAGAAGGGGCGTAAATAGATCAATTTTAACGAAGCGTTTGTGAGCAGACACTCTAGATCCAGGAAATTTCAGTTGATGACAGTGGGGCTCTTATAGCCGCCAAATCGCTTCATTAACTGGAATTTCCTGCACTTAGAATCCGGCTGTCGTACGAAAATTTGGTAGCTGGAGTAGCTTAAAATTTTCACTTGCTGAAACTATGCCACCTTCAAATTTGAATCATAAAAATTACTATAGCCTCATTCGATAAAATTTTCGAACGTTCTCCTGTTCCTCTTGAGAATCTTCCACCATTCGATTACGAGTTCCCTCTCGTTTTGTCAAGTGTGAATCACACTTGTCAATCCTTTTTAGTTTAGGATCGTAAGAACCAATTAGTATTGTTGGTTTGACAGGTCATAAAGGTTGAGTGATTTGTAGACAAAAGAACCGCTTTCCCAGCAGATCTTTGCTTGGGTATACTTTCCAGGGAACCTTCTCAAACGTTCTCCTGACGCCCCGCCCTTTACGATTACACTCCACATACAGGACCAGTCAGTCTTCAGTCTTAGGTTTTCTTGACCTATCTTCTGGTGACCCTTTTGAGGGCTCTCTCCCTCGTCACCTCACTTTTCTCTCACTCTTCACTTTTAGTTTCAGGAAAATACAGCAGACTAACCTTAAGTTGATAAAACCGGTTCGCTCTTTTAACTAGTATATCCTTCATTAAGAAACCACTTACAGTAATTTCAGTCCTCCCCACCAGCCATCGCTCCTTCTCTTCCAAAGGATATCAATATGACTGGAGCTTCCTCCAATTTTCCCGCCATTCCACCGAAACAGTGTGAAAAAATGCTCCAGAAGCAACTTGTGAGTTTCGGCAGAACACAACCACAATCTGATTCAGATTTCCAGCTTTCTTCCTCTACCGCATGATGCCGCCAATCGCCCAAAACCAGTCTCTATTCAGTTGATTTGGAAAGGAAGTTTTCCGTAAGTGTTGCTTATTTTTCCCATTATATCTTGAATTCCTCTTTTTTTTGCAGGCAAACCGACGATGTGGAGGTGACGAGACAGATTGAGGATCAGTTCAAACTGTCCCAAGAATTGGGAGTTGGTCGTCGGCAATCTGACGGGAAATTGGCGATTGATGTAGGCAAAATATCGATGTTTGCTCATTAATTTGCTATTTCCAGGAGGACTACAAGCACTTTTCGATGAGCACAGCAACGCTTGACGCCGCCAGAATCTCCAGTATGGTTTCGGAAACAAATAAGAAAAACGTCATGGAAAAGAGATCAAAAAGAAGGCAGTGGAGAGATTGGATTACATTTTGAGGTACGCGTTTTCCTCATAGATTTTTTGAATGGAATTTTCACATCTCGAAACAGAAATTTCCGGAGATGATGGCCGTCTTTTGAAATTTAGGTTAAACCCGTACGGGGCGCTATAATAGATTCTGTTTACGCCCCCCTCCAGGGTGCGTTCAAGCTTGCTTCGGGAGCATTCTAAGCCTGAATTCAAGCGGGGGTTGTGCCAATGTTTATGTTGGGGGGGGGGGGGTGTGTTTTTTATTATGTTACGGGACGCTATATCAGAATGATTGATCCTCTGTCTTGTTCATTATTACAATTGGAGCTCCGAGGAGCTTTTTGCATAGATAGGGCTCACAAAGGCGCCGCCTAGAAGTAGGCCATCGTCGACCTCGATTGATGTCGGCTGCGCGATTGATAAAAAGAGGAAGCTCCGCCCACGCTCGGTTATTTACCTTAGTTTGAGGTCGTGAGCACCTCTTTTTTTTCATTTAAAAAACATTATTTTCAAATTTTTTTTTTGTTTTTTGTAAATTCTTTTTCCTCCAAAAACCTCCGCATTCCAAGCTTGAGGACAACTACATAACCGTCAATAAACCCCAAAATCATAAGTACAGTACATAGAAACAGTTTGATTAATTTGGGAGAAAATATAAACTCTATCTAGATTTATAATCACGTAAAGCCCGAAGCATCAAAGGCGAGAACCATGCATGTCAGTTGGTGTGTTCATGAAAAAAAAACAGATATATGCCCGAATCTTTCTAAAAACTTAGTAAAAACACTAAACTGTAGAATTAGAACATAATATCCTCATTATTTACTTTTGAAGACATCTTCTCTTGTCAGGAAAAAAGGCCAAAATCAGTTAAATTGGTACTCGAGCCAGGCTAGTCAACTTTGGCACAGAACTATTCGATCGAATTAGAAGCTATAGAGCTGAACATTTTCAAAAATGTTAGCTGAAGGGTGGTAAACGAAAATTTGCTAGATAAAACACGCAGATTTTGGTTGAAATTTCAACCCATTTCTGAATTTTCTCTGAAATAACAGAGAGTGGATATCTGGGCATGATTTTTTTGGTGGGTGAGAAACATGTCCATACAAGTATTTCAAATCAAAAAATCGGAAGAATCTTTTTGGGAACAGGGGTTTCCCCAATAACAGGGTTCGACCAATGCTCTTATAACTTACTGTACCTTTTGAGGCAGGTGAGCAATACTGATGATACTTTGGTGGTGTTGATGCCTAGGTGATCGGTTCCTATCATAAATAAACTAGATTCAAAAACTGTCCTAGAGAAAAACAATCCCGGATTTGCGGAAATTTCTGGTTCACCCAAAGAGATTTCAAGGAGATGTAGAGAAGCAAAGGGCATTCTCCATGGGCGGTAGGGAGGAGTAGGGTGACGATCCGACACTTAGGATGCCCAACCACCGCGATCTGTCAGGCAAAGTGCTTCTGAAAGTCACTGGATCTATCTTGTCAGAGATCCTTGACCGAAAGAGCACACGTGCGGCCCGGTTGGATGCCGACTGACTCAATAAATTTAAGTCGAAGGCTCATAGTCTGAGGTGTGCCTACACCACACAGCAATGAGACACTCAGGATGCCCAACCACCGCGATCTGTCAGGCAACGTGCCTCGGAAGGAAAAGAACACGCGCGGACCGCTCTGTAAGCCGACACAAAAAGTAGGAGATGTGATGCCATCTGTAAAGCTTTTGGAGTTGGAGGACATCATTGCTGAAATTAGCGACCTCAGCATTCGAAATAATAGATCAGCTGCTCAAATTGGTAAGTCTCACAATTCGACGGAACAAACTTTCACAATATTTTTTTCCAGAGAGTGACATCTTCGGCAGCAATGATTAGATCAACACAATTGAAGAGAGAGATTGGAATGAAGCCTGCCATACGACGATTTCGACTGCGTTGGAGCGAGGAAAACCTGAGTTCATTGCAGATTTGATGGTTGCTCTTTTCCGTGAGTCAATTCAATTCACTGATGATCTTAAAATAAGCAATTATTTTCAGAAAGTATCTATCGTAGGTCTCATTTTGTTTGTCAATTATAATTTTTTTTGGTTTCGCCTAGTTTATTTTGTCGTGTTCACTTTTTCTCAAAATAAAATTTTAATCGTTTTCATTTTAATATATCAACAGGAGAAATACTTTTATAAACCATGCAAGTTAATTGGACAGATAGGTTCGATACCAAAAGTCAGTTTCTATCACCAAAATCAACAGAAAATTGGTCCACCAAAACTTAGGATGACCAATACAACTGATGTTCCTGGTGTATCCCACTGATATGTGTGTTTTGTGAGATAAGCGTTCGCATGCTTCATAAGAATTAGACATTCTTTTAACTGCAACGTTGCACCTTCTAGTGATCGTAAAAACACCAAGCACATTGCAATGAGTGTTAGCCAACAGCATATTCACTGAAACTTGGCCACCACGCTGAAATGTTTGGCTCGTGTCATTTTGTGCCATCGATTTAATCTGAAATAAGAACATTTTACTTACAAGTTTCAGTTTACGCATGGTTTTTGGTTCTTCTGTAGAGGTAGAAGACATATCATCTATCCCTATTCATAGTGCAGTTCCAGCCATGTTAAATCTCCAAAAAGACTACATACGTACACGCCTGTTAAAGAAATAAGTCACATCATGATTCAGCTGTACCCTCCAATATCAGAGAACATGAGCAACGAGGGGTTCATTGGGGTTCTTCTGTAACTTCCTGGCATAGCCGGCGCAAGCATATTCTTCCAACAAAACCTTTCAATTCCTCGAAGCCCTTCGTGACAGTCCTCCCACGAGCGTTTCCAAGTTGGCACAGATTCTCAAAAAGTGTGGATCTGCAGTCCTCCACTTGTCCTTCTTTTTCAATTGCACTGATTAATTCGGAAGTTATTTCTTATTTTTGAAAAATTGAGACATGCACTGATATCGTGACACAACTTGGTGTTGATCCATGAAATCTCCTTCAACCAGACTGTGACTTTCTTGAAATACATCATAGCAGCTTTTCAAATAGCGTTTCCAATCTGGCCCACATCCTCAGGAGAGTCTTTCAGTCACGACCATTTCCATCATTCTGTGTTGTAATGAGCGATTTGGATGTGATCCTTTGTAGTATACAAACCGCGTCCAAATCCAGTGACTTCAATGCGAACAATTTCTTATGTGGCAGTGGATTCCAAATTCACCACAATAGCATTAGATGCTGTATCTGAAACCACTGGAAGGACTGGTTCAGCTGTATCCGGAGAAGCAACTGTCAGTCGAACTGATGAGCAAAAATCTTTGATGAGCGCTATTATATCCGAGTGAGCTAGACAGCAATAACTGGACCAAGTGAATGAATTGGTTCAATTGTTGATCCATTTTTTGATATGAAGACTCTGAGTCTTTTTGATGGAGAAGAACATTACAGGATTCAAAATGCATTGTTGAATTATCCGATCGTCGAAGGACATTACTTCTTGATGGTCTTCTAACAACCATTATGAGATGTTTGTTTTGAGCTGCTGCTTCCAGAACAGCTCCCAAATGAAATGATCTTTCAATATTGCGTCCACCAGTTTCTACTTTCTACTATGTCATCTCCTCTGTGTGAATCGACAGGTTTTTGAACAAAGTGATCCCATCGGCTGGTTTTTGATTATGTTGACCCAATGGAATGTAGTTTGGAGTTTCGAATCGAAGAAATGTAGAAGATGGTAACACCTGGCTCACTGCAGCGCTTCCTTGATTCCATCCGATCCGGATATTACCGCTGGTTGCTGAAATATTCTCGAACTAGTTTGAAATGTTTGCTGAGCGAAGAATTGAACTAACCCGATGTAATTTACTCCTGACGGCTTGCTCTTTTTTGGCTTCCATTGACTTTTTCATGTCTTCCTGGAATCGGTGCAGCTAGATATAGTCATTTGTGGTTCTTCGGATCGGAATGCAGCAGATGGTGTTCGTGTTTCGGTGATTTTCTTCTCACAACCAACTTTCCACGATATCCAATTAGTAACTCTTGGAACATGTTCAGCAGCTGAGTATAAGTGATCGGTTGAACATTCCTTCCGTCCAGCCTAACGATCGTTTCACCCTCCATCAGATCTGAACATTGTGATGGGAATATCATCTTCTTGGTTCTATATCCGTTCAGATTGTTTGCAAGCGTGAATCCAAATCCTTCTGGTCCTTTCTATCTCATGAAGATTCCAAATATTGGAAGCGGCATAGACATCTTCAGTGATTATTCGATTTGTCGGATCAACCAGAACTAATAACCTCGACACACTTGAATATTCACTGTTTCTCCAATCGGAACAGCCACAAACACATCTCGTGACGTTTCTCATGTGGCGCCAAACAAAAGACGTCCATCGACTCGAGCAAGAATATTCTCTGTTTGTAAACCTCTGTTGACTACATCTAGTTCTCCAGTCAAAATTTCAGAAAACGATCCAATTTGATTGCACAGCGATGGACATTTTTGAATGGGCAAGCTCAATTAGGAGTTGTCATCCGGTTGACTAGTTCCTTGATTTGTGGGCAATAAAAAAAACAGTGAACACATTCGAGTCCCTCCGTTACTGTTCTCAAATCTATTCCGACACCAAAACAAGTCTTCCATTGCAGCGGGCATCTTGGTCCGGCGGTTGATAAGCTCTCTGAAAATTTATTGTTTTTGGCAAGTCAAACTGATGAGGAACAAGATGACTTACCCGATAACTACTCGCACCAGGAGGCTGAACTACTCGCACCAGGAGAACTGGTTTGACGTATTTCTTTAAGGATTCTCTTCAAAGATAGTCCATTCATTGTGAAATCACCACCAAGTGTTGCTAATACCACTGAAAGAACTGATCTCGCTGTGTCTAGAGCAATTGTCAGTCTAACTGGTAAACCAGAATCCTTTAAGAATGCGATGATATCCAAATGATCTAGATTCAGAATGTCGATTCCGTCCACAGCGGTAACTCGATCACCAACAGAACGTTTTCCACATCTTGCAGCCAGACCAAGTAGTTTTATTTGTTCAGTTGTTGATCCGGTTTCATGATGACACGAATCCAAAACCATTTGAGTAGTTTCGATGAAAAAGAACATCATAAGATCTAGAGGTCTCTGTTGAGTCCAATGAACCACATCGTAAGACATAATGTTTTGAGTGTCTTCCAACCAAGTAGAAATATTGGACTGTGCTGCTGCTTTCAGAAGAACCACAGTCTCAGAACGATATGCTTCCTTAAAACACTGTTTTCTTCAGTTTGTATGGCCTTATTTTCGTTGCGTAATTAGCGATTTGTTCCGCAGAAAGAGGTGTTTGTGATTCAACTCCACCAAAAAGACGGACTCCAAAATCGACAGGTTTTTAGATGTTTGTTTGTGTTGACTCAATGTGACTAATTTGGAGTTTCGAATGCAAGAGCTGTTGAAGACGGTCTCATCCAATTTACATTCGTTCCCATTTGGATGCCATCGCTGGTTGCTGTAATATTATAAAACTATTTTGAGACGTTTGTTAATTGATAGAATAAATTAACCCAATGCACTGTACTCCAAGCCGTCTCTTTTCTTCAGATTTATTAACTGTCGTCTTTGACCTTCCGGGAACTTGTGAAGCTAGATCAGGCACAATCATTGTCGTATCTTCAAATCGGAATGCAGCAGTTGGTGTTTGTGATCTTGTTCTTGGTGATTTCGTTCCACTGATTTCAACAATGATTTCAACAATACGCCTGGATTTGCACTTGTAGTTCTCCGTTTCTACACAACGAAGCTTCAGTACCCCATCTTTCACCACAGTCGCAGTGAATGCTTCATATTGTCCATTCATTGTAAAATAATAACACACTGTAGCTGAATCCACTGGGAAAACTGGCGCAGCTGTACTCGGAGGAAAAGTGATGAACCAGAATCATTGAAAAGTGCTATTCTTTCTTTGGATGAGCTAGATTCAGGATGCCGATTCCATTAACAGCGATAATTCAATCACCACCAGAAAGTCTTGCTGTTGGACAAAGTGGTTGAATGTGTTCAATTGTTGATCCATTTCTATAATTTGTAGACATTGACACAAACCCAGAGCCATATGAGCCATTTCAATGAAGAAGAACATCATAAGATCCAGAAGACATTGTTGAATTCAAAGAACGACGTTGTACGACATCATGTCTTCAAGATCTCCCAACTACCAGTTTGACATGTGTGTTCTGAGCTGTTGATTCCGAAAAAACCACGGCTTCGGAATGATGCTCCTCTAAGATTG
This sequence comes from Caenorhabditis brenneri, assembly GCA_000143925.2. Classification (NCBI taxonomy): domain Eukaryota; kingdom Metazoa; phylum Nematoda; class Chromadorea; order Rhabditida; family Rhabditidae; genus Caenorhabditis; species Caenorhabditis brenneri. The sequence goes on from GL380072.1 coordinate 58,097, forward strand.
TGCCCATCACTCTCTACATCTTCTTATTGTAACTTTCCATCTTCCTCTGCAATTATACTGATCCAAATTTGTCCAACATCAAGATGTATTTCAGCTCCACCAAGAAAGTGGAATCCAAAACCGACAGATTTTCAAACAAGTGATACAGTGATCAAATTGGATGATTTTCGATTATATTGGCTCCTCGGATTGTAGTTGAGAATCCAGTTGAAGATTATCTCATTCGAGTGCTTCGATTCATTCTTTTCCATTGTGATGTCATTGCTGGCTGCTGGAATATCATCAAACTAGTTTGAGACGTATGGTAAATGAAGAAATTGAACTAACCCGTTGCATTGTACTCCCGACGGTTTGCTCTTCTTTGGCTTCCGATGACTTCGCCATACCGGTGTCTTTGATCTTCCTAGAACTGGTGCTAGATCTGGCAGGGTCGATTGTGGTTTTCCGTATAGTAATGCAGCAAGAGGTGTTCGTGATCTTGATTTCGGTGATCTTCTTTTCACAACACATGTAGCTCTCAAAGCATGTCTACCAGTTGAGTATCAGAAATCGGTCGAACATTCCTTCCATCAAGACAAACGATAGTTTCGTACTCCATAGATGACATGTGATAGGAATACTGCTGGTGTCTTCAAACCTCCTGGAACTGGCGCACCTAGTTTTGGCAAATAGTGTTCGCCTTTTGGCAATTCTCTTCTCGCAACCAACTATCCACGATATTCAATTTGTAGCTCTTGGAGCATGCTCACCAGCTGAGACTGAGAGATCGGTCGAACATTCATTCCGTCCAGCCTAACGATTGTTTCACCCTCCATCAGATCTGAACATTGTGATGAGAAAATGAATTTCTTTTCCTTCTATCCGTTCAGATTGTTTGCAATCGTGAACCCACATCCTTCGGTCCTTTGTAGATGTCAACATCATGGAGAATCTAATTCTAGGAAGCGACATAGTCATTGTCAGTGATGATTCAATTTGTTGGATCAGCCAGCCATGCAAGCTCATATCCTCGACATACTTGAATATCCACTCCTTCTCGAATCGGAATAGCGGCGAAAAAATCTAATGTCGGTTTTTGTGTGACATCTAACAGAAGACGTTCATTCACTCGAACTTCTTGTCCCGTTTTCGAAACTCCATTGACTGCTGCTGGTTGTCTGGTAAAATCCATTGACAATAGTCTGATTCAATTGCACAGAAAAGGGCATTTCCAAAGCTCTTGGGAGTTATTATCCATAAATAAACTCAAATTGCTTCCGACACCAACACAAGTCTTTCATTGCGTCCGTCGTAAATTTTGGTACGGCGCTTGATGGACTTTCTGAGAATTGAACTTTGTTTGCAAGCCAAACTGGTGATGAACAAGATGACTTACATGATAATCAAACTTTCTCAATGTTCAATACAACTTTCATGACTGAGCTACCCGCCTACGCACTCGCAGTACTCAATTTTCACGAAGCGAGGCTTCATTTTCCCATCGTTCACCACAGTTGTGAAAGTGCTTCTTACTGTCCGTTTATTGTTATGTGCGGTTATATATGGACGAGTTAGATCCAGCATGTCGATTCTATTGACAGCGATAACTCGATCAGCAACAGAAAGTCGTTCACATCTTGCTTCTGGACCAAGTGGCTGAATTTATTCATTTGTTGATCCATTCTCATTTTGTGACAACATTAAGACGAATGCAAAATCATCTGAATCATTTTGGTGTTGAATTCTCTTAACGAAGTCGTACGGCATCTTGTTTTGAAAATGTTTGAACTTCCAATTCGATACGTATGCTTCGAGCTGCTTTCTGAATGTGATGCTCCTCTAACTTTGTGTCCATCACGGTGTTAGTCTTTTTCTGCAGCTCCATCAATCACAATTTGTCCAACAGTGAGCGGTATTTCAGCTCCACCAAGAAGACAGAATCCAAAATTGACAGGTTTTTGAATAAGTGATGCAGTGATATAATCGGATGATTTTTGATTATATTGGCACAGCGGAATGTAGTTTGGAGCTGCGAACCAAAGAGTTGGTGGAGATGATGGTCTCATCCAACTTACTGGAACGCTTCTATTCATTCCTTCCAATTCTGATGTCATTGTTGGTTACTGGAATAATATAAAATTAGTTTGAGACGTTTGTTAACTAAAAAATGAACTAACCCGATGTAATTTACTCCTGACGGCTTGCTCTTCTATGGCTTCCGATGAATTTCCGGTGACTTCCTGGAACTGGTGCAGCTAGATCTAGCGGAGTTAACTGTCATTCTTCTGATTAAAGGGCAGCAGATGGTGTTCGTGTTTCGGATGATCTTCTTTCCGTAACCAACTTTTCACAAAATCCAATTGGTCGCTTTTGAAGCATGACTACCAGCTGAGTAGGTCGAACATTCCTTCCGTCAAGTCCGACGTTTGTTTCACAATCCATATGGGTAGGACATTGTGACGGGAATATAGTCTTTTCAAATCGACTCGTTGGACCAATAAGAACTCATATCCTCGGCACACTTGAATATTCACTGCTTTTCCAATCAGAATAGCTGCAAACACATCTCATGCCTCTTCTCGTGTGGCATCTGGCAGAAGACCTCCATCACCTCAAACGAGAATATCTCCCGTTTGCAAAACTCCACTGGCTGCTGCTTATCATCGAGGCAATACCTTTGACAATAAACCAATTCGATCGAACAGCAAACAGGCATTTCCAAATGTTGTTATTGCAGCGCAAGTTTGGTTGGGAGTTGTCATAGTTATCATTCTCTTGATCCGTGGTTAATGAGGAGAGATTGTAGACTCATTCGGGTTAAACCATAACTATGCTTAACTCTCCTCGGAAAGCAACAAATTTCTGCTATTGCGGCCTGCATCTTGGTCCGATGTCTGCTGGACTTCTGAAAAACCGAGCGTTAGTTGCTTATGCAGAATAATATGACTCACCTGACGTGAAATCCATTTTGTCATTTTGTCCTCTTCTCACTAACGTTGGTGCAATCTGTGGAGAGGAGAAATTTCGGCTCTATTCCAGTTTAGGGGATTCTTGATTTTAGAGGGGACTCAAGCCAGGGGACGCAAGGAATAGGAGACTCTAAAAAACCAGAGGGGACTCAAGTCAGGGGACGCAAAGAATAGGGGATTCATAGAATGTCCAAAAAAAACAAGGGACTCATCAAGCATCCAAAAAAAACGGGGACTCAAAACATGACTCTGTTCAAACTGCTTCATTTGATCCAAAGAGTTGTAAAAACATCACTTTTCGGATCTTCATTTAAATAAAATTAGGAATAGAAAATCTGAAAAAAAATTCCTTTTTTCGAAAATCTCTACTTCCATTTCCACTTCTATGATGCACTATCCAAATCCCTGATGCAAATTAAGTTTTCCGAAATTCCTATTTTATTGTATATCAATAAAGAGCTAAAAAGTGATGTTTTCACAGAGTTTTAGATCAAATGAAGCAGTTCGAAAAGAGTTATGTTTATCAAGCCAAACTCCTAGTTTGACCATCTTACAACATTTTTGACTCAAAAGGATCCTTTTTTATATTCCAGCACATATATATTCCAACTCATTTGTTTTGAGTCCCCCATTTTTTTTGGACGCTTGATGAGTCCCCTATTCCTTGCGTCCCCTGGCTTGAGTCCCTCGTTTTTTTTCGCCTTTCCTTGAGTCCCCTCTGGTTTTTTAGAGTCCCCTCTGGTTTTTTAGAGTCCCCTATTCCTTGCGTCCCCTGGCTTGAGTCCCCTCTAAAATCAAGAATCCTCTAAACTGGAATAGAGCCGAAAGTTCAATATGTCGTCGGTAATGGTTATGGTTGACTTGCGACTTGTTTTTAATTTGTGACTGCGGTCATAGCTCTCTCCGGCTTTCCTGACGGCGAGTGAAATTTCGATGAAACTTGCTTCTCGAGAACCATTATGGGCCTGTCCGTTGTGGCACAGCACTTCTTGTCTCGAATGGTTATTCCGGTCGTAGAAAATTCTCGAGCAGTGATGAATTCAAAATCCTCCCTCAGTGATCAAGGTTGTTTTCCAGTGCTCATCCTAGTCCGGTTCTTCCTCCTCAGGTAGTGGTGTGGTGCCTTTTAGATATATCTCTGAAAGTTTTAACGTTAGTTGTAAGCTGAATCATGATTAATATGTATATTGTCGTCTAATTAAGTGATCATGACTTACCTGATAATCTAACTGTGAAGACTCATGACGAGTTGAGAAGGATATTGTTTTGCAAATCATCAATTTTACCAGATCATGATTGATCTTACAGCACCATCAACTTGGACACTGCACTCAATTCAAAAAAGATCCTTGCGGTTGAGAAAACACTTGGGCGAGCAGTAGGCTTCAGTTCCATATTTGCTGCCACAATCGTAGTACTTTCACGTTACATTTGATTGGTAGAAGGCGAATTTAATCTCTCAGCAAAGTGCGTCTCCGAACGATTGTAGGGCAAGCTCAAATGGGAATCATCATCTAGCTTACTAGTTTCTTCCGTCACTATTCTCAAGTCTCCACCGACGCCAACACATTTTTTCCATCAGGCGATGATCTTGGTTCGACGATTGCTGGAAATCAGAAAACTAAACGTTATTTGTAAGCCAAACTGAAGAGGAACAAGATGACTTACCTGATAATCCTTCTTATCATTCGAAAAATCTCGACTTCGTTTCCTTCTCCAATCGAAATACCGACGAAAACATCAGATGCCTCATTTTGTGCTGCAGCTAACAGGAGACGTTCATTGACTCAATCTTCTTGCCCGGTTCGTAAAACTCCACTGACTGCTGCTGGTCCTTCAGTCAAAACCTTTGACAATAGTCCAATTCGATTGCTGAGTGAAGGAAATTTCCAAATGGGTAAGCTCGATTGGCAGTTATCATCCGATTTACTAGTTTCTTAATTTATGGACAGTCAGGAGAAACAGTAGATTCATTCTGGTTCTTCCACAACTGTGCTCAAGTCTCTCCCGATTCCAACACAAGTCTTCCATCTAGCGAGCATCTTGGTCCGACAAATGCTGGATTTCTGAAAACTGAACATATGTTGCAAACTAAACTTATGATGAACAAGATAACTTACGTAATATTGTAACTGTTTGATCCGGAAATTTTTGACCTTGTGTCCACTTCTCACAGTTGCTTTATTATCAGACCAAATCACAAAGACCAAATCATATTTGACGTAGTGGTTGATTCAAATACATTTTATTCTGCGGCGGCCACGGTTCACTTGGTTAACATTGTTGCGATCGCTTATTTGGACCCTTGTAGACACTTTCATGGCAGCAAAAATACGAGATGCTAGCTTGGTTTATTTCCTCTTCTCCAGTTGCTGCCATCGCACTCATGATATCCTTCGTCTTAAGTGGCCATTCCAATTGAGTTTTGTAAAGCAGTGATAAGCAATGGTCGTGGCGCTCCGTCGTCTCATACTGGAGTAGCAAACTGGCCAAAATTGATAGTTTTCTGAAAAGGTGAAAATTAGTTTTGAGCTAAATCACGACAGGTAGAAAACCCTCTTTTGAAAGAAATCATAATGACTAACCTGATAATTTGCAGGTGCATTCGAAGGATTCAGGTGTCGTTGACAACAAATTTGGTTCATAAATCGTCGGTTTGTCTTTGTTCCCATTTAACTTCCATCACCACTCATTTGAAAATCACACTTGGGAAAATCCACTCGCTCTTTTTTATATTTCGAATCCGTAGATCTCTGCAAAATCTCAACATTATTATCGGCAAAAAGTCTCGATGAAAAATGAATTACCTTGATTTTTCCAACTAGCGTCTTTTTTGTTTGCTTACGATTGTGAAGTTGTCTCTTTGGAACGTTCTGAAATGAAAATAATTATTGGACAGAGCGAGAGAAAAGTGAGCTATGAAAAAGTCAAGAAAACGACAGTTTTTAGAAAAAACGGCAGTCGGTTAACATAAAAGTTATAATTTTTGTTGTTTGCTTAGTTAGCTATCTCTAAAATATTTCTAACTATCAAGTAACATCAAAATTTGAGAGAAAACTTGAAGAAAAGCCACAAAAACCTTCAGTTTCATGTCGATAAAACAACGGACCACTGTGCGACGCACGCAACGCGCCGATAGAAAAGAGACGCAGAAAGCGACTGTATACCTGTGGACCAAGAAAATAGTGCGCGTCAGCATGTAGATTGTAGAGAAAGTCGTCATCAGGAATTGGCAATCGAAGAAGAGAGGGTCCCGATGCGAATGAGAGATTATGAACGGCCAAGGATGGGTTTTCTACGTGTCAGACAGATAAATTGACTTGCAAATGATCATTTCCGCCAGTTGTTTGGCTGAATTCGCGTGAATGTCTAATCTGCAAAAAATTTGAGTGAACTGCCTAAAAAGTAAGTAAGAAAATCGGATTGTGAGCAGAAATATTAGATTCGGTGTAAAACCGAAAAAGCAAAAAAAAAAGACAAAGAACAGCTTGAGTTATATGTAAATTTTTATTTTTTTTTATATAAAAATTACAGAAGTTTATCGCTCCTCTTCGTCGTACCACTCGATCAATGATTTCCTCGATCTTTAGCAACTGAAAATTTTGAATTGATCTTTTTTGGTTTATGAATTTTTTCCTTACCTCCTGTTTTCCTCCTTTTTCCTCTTTCCCACGTCTTTGGATCTCATTTACAATGTCCTTCTGATTCATAGAGCATTGTGTTATAGTTGGACACAAACTTTTTGAACGAGGAAGATCTTCATCTCAAAATAGTACGTTTTGTCGTAACAACATGTTACGTCTCCGGTATTATTTTCACAAATAACAGTATTATTTTTTAATGAGTTGAAGAGCTTGGCAGCAGACATGATATCAAAGTATGATATTTTCTGAAACCAATTGCTCTCATAATATGAAATATATGTTCAGATTCAACTTGCCTGCTAGCGCTTGTTGCTACCACTAACAACATCCTTCATAACACTGATGAATTCGTCGAGCTTCTCGTTCCGCCGGTTCAATTTCCTCAGGAAGGTCCTGGAGGTAGTTGCAGACCGTGTTGTCTGGAGGAGAGTGTCTGAAAAATATGAATTTGTTTTATTTTCTGGAAAAAACTGAAAACGGAGCAATTTTCGTTTTTTTTTTTTTGGGAATCGTCCAACTCACTTGTATTTTCGTACAGCTTCCTCCTTCTCGTCATACTCATCCGAGATCAAATATAGAAAAAATTAGAAATAATCATAATATAAAGGGTAGGCAGCCGAAACCAAGGGCGCCAGTGTGTGTCGGGAAAAAAGAGAAAATGACGGTCAACTGAACGATAGCGAGATAGAGAAAGTGCAAGAGACGCAGCACGCTAAAGTCGAGAGAGTAAGAGCCGACTGGCTGACACCGAATAGATCGTAGTCAGCTGCGGCTGCTCTCTCCTTCTTTTTTCGACCAAAAGTTTATCTTTTCCTCTCACAATGCTCTTATGTTAGGGACGTTACCGTTTATTCATCGGAGGACGACGAGAAAAAAAACTGCTGCGGCTTCTATGGAAAAGCTTCATTGAGCTATCTGGAAAACATTGAAGTTAGAAAAAAGAGATCAACTGAAGATCAACAGAGCATACAATGGTCTACACTTTTTTGTACATAATATGTTCGCTGCAATCATGCCTGCTGAGTTACAGCCAAGAGAACTAACAAGTTCTGAAAATAATGGCATTTCCGGTAAATTATTGTATTTTTTTCTAAGTTTCTCGATGTTCGAAAACAAAAAAAAACAATAACAGAAAACTGTAGTAATAACAAAAAAATTGAAAACCCAAAAAGAAAAATATCATAACAGCAAGTTTTCAAAACTTGTTGTTTCTGTCGGCTGTAGTTTTTTTTCTAGCTTCGACGGTTTTTGAAATAAGACCATTCTCAGCAAAAAAGGATGGTCTAACATCTTCTACTCGAAATAATACGTTTTTTCATAACAACGCGTTGTGTCTCCGGTATTATTCTCAAAAATGACGGCATTTTTTTGAATGAGTTAAAGAGTCTCTTGGTAGAACGCATGATATGAAAGTAGGATATTTTCTGAAATTAAGTTCCTTTAGAATATAGAATATATTAACATTCAACTCGTCGGTATTGAGATGATGATCATGATGGTTACTATGTTATAGATTGATAATTATTTTGAATAAAGTTTTTTTTTTGAAATTTTTGGAGACTGTATTTTTGCTGCAAGACATCCGGTTGACCGTCTCATCGACCACTTCGAAGCCCGACGTTCAAACGACAGCGGTAGCTGTTTCGGATTTGCTCTTCTTCTTTACAAGAACATAGAACGATATCTCCTAATCAAAAACGTATTCTTACTTTTCTTTCCCACTCTATTGATTGTTTTTTCATTGAAACGTTTCCTTTCTGGAACAAAAGTGAATGCTGAAATTATGGGAATTATTCTCACGGCATGTGACCTTCAAATTGAAATCATATTTCTGTCAAGTTTGAATCACAATCGTGAGAACCAATTAGGATTGACATGGTTTGACAGGCCATCAAAATGAATGGTCTAGTAGGTAAAGGAACCCCTTTTCCAGAAAGTCAATAAGAGGGCGTGGCGTCCCCACACTACGTCGCTTATGACAGGTCATCAAGGTAAAGGGTCTAGTAGACAAAGAAAAAAAACCGCTTTCCTAAGGGATTAGTTAGGGAGCGTATCGTCCCGACAACCCCGTCACTTGGGGAGTGCAATCCAGAGAGAGAGCCAGTCAGTCTTCATTCTTACATTTTCCTGACTTTCTTACTGGTGACCCATTCGAGGGCTCTCTACCTAGTCACCTCTTCTTTCAATTTTTTTCTCTCTTTTCCTCTTCCCATATCCTTCCATAACTAAGAATAAAAAGTAGACTGTAAGTTCCTGTCCTAGAAACCAGCTATCGTACAAAATTTGGTAGCTGGTGTAGTAGTTGTTAGAGTTCTCACATTCACCTTGATCTTTCTTAGCTCTAGGGAAATTCAGTTGATGACATTAGAGCTCTTATAGCTGCCGGATCGCTATATCAACTGGAATTTCCTACAATTAGGAACCAACTGTCGTTCAAAAACTCGGTAGCTGGTATAGCTTAAAATTTCCATTTTCTGAAACTATGACACCTTCAAATTTGAATCTTAATAATTTTGTTCGCCTCATTCGATAAAATTCTCGAACGTTCTCTTTTTCCCCCTTGAGAACCTTCCACTAACCGATCACGAGTTCTCTTTGTTTTGACAAGTGTGAATCACACTTGTCAATCTTTTTTATTTTAGATACGTTGGAAACAATTAGAAAACAATCCATACAGGGCAGTCAATCTTCATTCTTACATTTTTTCGACATACCTTTTGGTGACCCAAGTTAGGGCTCTCTCCATTGTCACTTCTTTTTTTTCTTTTCCTCCCATCTCACCCCTCCATAACTAAGGATAACTAGTAGCCTGTAAATTCCTGTTTTAGAAATCAGCTATCGTACACAAATTTGGTAGCTGGTGTAGTAGCTTAGAGTTTCCACATCCATCTTTAGTTCAAGGAAAATTTATTTTCGTGTATATTACAGGAAACCGATGACTTCGTTCGAAGTTGTACTCGGAGCGAAAAAAAGCTCATTGCGCAATCGGAATGCAATCAAATCTTCCAAGAAGCCCGAAGGACAAGAGAGCGGCAAAAAACCGTTTCCAAGACGATCGTAGATCATAATTTGTACAACACCCATTCTGTTGAGTATCAAATACTTCTTTCCAATGGGAATAATGCTCAACGATTATAAGTTCAAAATGACCAACCAAGTTGATGGTGAATCGGAATCATGTGATGTTGATTTGAAAAAAACTCACAGTTTACCTAATAACAAATCGGAGCTGCTTCACTTGGTTATGTGGGAAAGGTTTCCAAAACCCGTGTCTCACACCGAAATGTGAAAAGACTAACTTGAGGTGAGTTATTTTCCTCTTCATGAAAAAAAGACGAATTTTTCTTCTATGACTGTAAGTGTCTTTGTACAAAACATCTCACGACATGACACCACCGGTCCGACACCCCATCACTTGCTGGTACTGTCGCGAATTCGTAGTGATTATATTAATCACTCCTTTCACGACTCTTCTAATTAGTATTTGTTCCCATCTTATTCCGTTATTCCACTCATAAATATATTTATAAGTCGCCGCAACAAGCTGTTTGGACAAAGGACGATTTGAACACCCGCCACTTGAGACTACTGTACCTGCACATCACGCACACCTGCACATCATACTTGCCGTTTAGGCCAAGCGCCTCGGATATAATTCAGTCTCGTTTCTCAGTTCGACAGTGTTGTCGTTCGTAACCCCGTTCTCAAGTTTTCGTCCCTTTTGTTTATATTCGTTTATTAAAGACAGCAATAAATATCGGCGTCTTATAACACTGTGTTCGTCTTATTTGGTTTAGGGTATTTTTGGGCCGTCGCATGGTTCACCATGCAAAACATGGTGCATCGAGCCAAATCAAAATTTTTAAAGCCCGAAAATCATTTAAGTTCGAACCAGTAAAAAGATTAAAAAAGCCGAAGCTGAAATTCCGCAAATTTATGATTATTTTCTCCGTTCTCCGTTTTTTTTTTCTTCGCTCCGTTTATTTTCGAAAAGACCTTGGTCGTGACTACGATTCACGCAAGCCAAGGCAATAAATAAAGGCAAAATTCCACGAGAATGTTGTGAAAAAGCTCAAGAAAAGCTCAAACTGCCGAGAAAAACTGTCCGAGAAAATGGCAGGTGGCAAGAGGCGATTCGAAGAGCGAAATGATCGGAGGAAGCCAGAAGCGGAGATGGCAGGAGAAATTGGGAAGAATATTAAAAGACGAGGCACTTACACCTCGCATAAATGAATAGTTGATCGGAAAAATTAGCAAAAAGCCGAGAAAACAGGTAAAAAGTGATCGGAATGGAAGACGGACGAGAAAAGACAGCCTGAAAAGAGAAAACGAGCGAAACTAGCGAAAAGACAGGCAAGAAAGCTTGACAAGACATCATAATCTGAAAAGAAACTTATTTCCGGTTTTTTCCGGCACTAATTGTTCAGAAATCCATGGATTCAGTCGAAAACCAGCCTAGCAAAGGCAGCTTAACTCGAAAAAATGAGTGGCAACGACACTCCGAAATTCCGCTCTGAGCAATGTTTAGCAATCGTGTTTCTGACGAAAATCGAAAGATCGACGGCGACATGGCACGGAAAAGGACAAATCAACGTCGAATTCAACGAAATTGACATCAAAAAGAGACGAGAGCAAGCAGGCAAAGCTAATGTAAGTATTTTTTCAAAATTTAATTCATAAAAAATCTGAGGAAACCCGAAAAAAGGACACGGGTCATGCCCAAATTTTCGTTTGTATTCAACCGATTATCGCGAGTTTTTCGGCGAAAATACTAGCAAAAATGAGAAACAAAAGCCAATTATTGTTAGTAAGAAACAATATTTATGCAAATCAAAGCAACATTTTGGAGAATTCACGAGAAAAATGTATTTTCGCAGCAATTTTAGCAAAAAATCGATAAAAATCAGCAGAATCAAGTCAGTGAAAGAAACTCTGAGCAATAATCCGCTTATTTCGTATAAATATGGTGACTGAATTGCAGAAATCGAAAGAAGTGGCAACTTAAGGATCAGCGATGAGCAAGAAAGAGGTCCGAAGAAAGAATTCAGAGGAACAGAAGTGATGGCAGCGCCAAGAAGCTAACCGAAGCCGGAGCCAGAGCCTAGCCGAAAACAAATGGCAGAGGCAGAAGCACATTGGGATGAAACAGAAGCAAGAATAAGAGCTATCGAACGGTGGCAGAAACCAACGCAGCTCAAGTTTACAAAATCGAGCAACAAGATCATCGACATCGATCGAAATGATCGAGAACAAGCCGAAGCAAAGAGCGACCATCAATTTTGGCAGCAGCAGTGGCCGAAGCTTGAATAGAATAGTGAGTATTTATTTTGAAATAGTTCGAAGACACTCAAGAAGTTTAAAAATGATAGAAAAATCGAAAATGAAGGGGAACCTATGCCCAAATTTTGAGCGAAACTCCGATGAACAGTCGTGATGAGTAACTAATTTCAGACAGTGAGCTGGAGTCACTGGACAAGCACAGCAAATCATAGAAGACGATAAACGGGCGATGGCAGTGGAAAGGATAAAAACTGCAGCGACGAAGCCAAGCGGTGGATAAAATTGGCAAAGAAGAATGTACAGGAAAAGTACCGCAGCGATCATGAACAGGCAGAGCAAAGCTGATACCTTTCAAGGTTACGTGAAGGCAGCAGCTCCAAGCCATCGATACAAGTGTGGGAATTCATGGTAATAAAAGCGAACGTTCAAGTAAAGTTAAAACCAGCGCCTTTTGCAGAGAGTGAAGTATTCCTCGTGCATCGGCTCATTGGAATCCGCTGGCAGAAGCAAAAAGCGACAGCAATGCGTTGGCAGAAGCAGAAGGAAAAGAGCAATATTCGATGCAAGTCAACAACAGCACATCGAAATAGAGAGCGAGTTGGCAGCGAAAAAGAAAGAACAACTGATTGGCAGCGCATAGTAAAAGGATTACTAATTGTTAACCGAAAATTTTGTAAAGTCAATAAATGTTAATAAACCGAACATGAGCTCAATCGTTCAACAACAGCAATAACTGGACAATCTATAGCTGGATAGAATAATTCAGCTGATTACAGACAAGATTAAGTAAAGCACACACAGTTTAGGAAGGAGATA
>GL380072.1:71307-82528 GCA_000143925.2 Caenorhabditis brenneri
TCGTCCATTGTTTCACAAAGTCGATCATGGCAAAACAGTAGCGATGCCTGACAAAGTGAAAGCAGAATTGAAACTTGAAATATTGAATTAGGATATAGAAAATCAGGAAGAATTCTTTTAGCAATGGCAAGGTTGCGTGAGACGTTTCAACCCGTTTGCAGATCAGGGAAAATTAGCAGGTTAAAAGTTAGGAGTTAGTAAATCAGGATTTTGAAGATTGGGAAGATCAGGTTGACAATGGCAGGGACAACTAAATTAAGTTGAATAACCCTAAGCTTATTTTAAGAAGAAAGTATAGCAAATGTTCAGGAGTTATGAGGAGAAAGGAGAATGAAGGAAAGAGAAGAGTTGTGAGGTTGATGATTGTGTTTGTAGAAAACACAGGCAAGCCAAAGTCAGAGGAGATGATTTGAAGAAGAAGGAGAGTAAAAGTTGAGAGAATGAAGCATTAATATCATGTTTGAATATATATGCACATTGTAACTGTATCTGGGGAAGATACAAAAGGAAAGGAAGTTGGAATCAGGAGGATTGAGTAGAAACGGTAAAGAGAGGAAAAAGAGTGTTATATCATGATAATAACATTATTCATTCGGATACCTTTTTAGTAAAGGATCTGAAACTAAAGTCGGAAGTAGAAGGATGAACCAGGATCGGGAGGATCGTGAATTGAATGAGTTTTTTGGAAGTTAACAAGCATGTCAGACATACATGTACTTGTTTTCCATAGTTAAAGCCTGAGAGTTAGCGAACTCAGGGCGAAGCCGAGCGGTTACAACAAATATTATGTTGAACTCAAAGCAAGGTAATTCGACGAAACGACAGTTGATTCGTTTCAGTCACATTGCACCGATAGAGGTTACGGTGCCGGTTCTAGTGCTGCAGACTAGGTAACCACAGATAGGAATCAGGGAAAGGAGTAGGAAACAAGGAGTAGAAATGAGGAGTGAATGAAGATTAAATCAGGAATTGAACAGAAAATCCCCGAATAACTGAAAATTCGGAGGAATGAACCAGGAAGGGACCAGGATAAGGAGAAAAGGAAAGGAGCTAGCTGGCAGTGAAAAGAGTCTATAATGAACAGAGCGAATACCATCAGAGAGAAAGTGAGAGAACAAAAGGAAATTGTTGAGAGCGTGAAACACAAATACTCACTTCATTGGTAGTTCTGTAGGACGTTATAGTGCACGATAACGGTACCTAAACAATCAGGAGCCAAGAAAAGTTATAAGATTTCACCTTTTGATTTTTTTCTGAGTTTTCATGCATTTTTTCTTTGTCGCGTTTACGTTCACTTGCTTTGCCCGGGCATTTTCGAGAAGCAATGTTCATTTTTTCAGACTTGGAGTTCACGGCTACACCGGCTGACATGGCGATTTTGAAGGCGACGTTGATTTCGCAAAAGAGGCAAATCACAGCGTTTGCCAATACAGCAAAAGAACACTTGACAGACAGTCAAGAAGTATTGCTGGATATCAACTCAGGAGTGAGTGGTTTGGAGGAAATTCGAGAAAAGATTCTTGACTGCTTGGCAAATAGCGAAGGATCACTCGAACGTTTGGAGGATTTGGATCAGTGGATCCAAATGGAAATCGCTGCAGATCCAGTAACAGCGGCAAATGTAGAGTTGGCAGGGAAATATACCAGAATGATGAGAGAATATGCTGACCAACAGCGAGATTACCCTCGTCTGATTAGGCAGTTGAAATATGTCACCACCAAGTTGGCAATAATTGTGGAAACTGAGGAGGAATGGCAAGCAAAGCCACCAACTCCAAGGAAAAGGCTTGATGAGATTGACTCCAGGTGGAATGATTTATTTGAAGAAGACAATGATTCGGTATATGGAGAAACTAAGGACTTGGATGCTTTGGTAGAGGAAAAGGTGGAGAAGATCTTGAGAAGATCAGAATTACATCCAAGCATGGACGACAAGAAAAAAGAAAATTTTGAGGCAACAGTCCAGAATTTTCAGAGGAAACTTAAGGAGATGGAAAAAGAAGCTAAGAAGGAAGACATAAAGAAAAAGGAACAACATGAGCAAATGATGGCCATGGAGGCAGAGATCAGGAAGTTAAAAATGAAAGTGAAAGAGGAGAATATGATGGCAGGGGATAAGGCCAAGGAGAACGTAAAAAGTGGAAGTAAAACAGTAAAAAAAGAAAAAAGGAGAACTAGTCCTGGAGAACCAACCAGAAAAAAATCCAGTGATTCGGAGTCTCTGAACTCCAGTGATGAATCGTCAGAGGACAATGAATTGTCTGATAAGAATCTTAGCAGTGATTTTGAGGAAGAAACAAAGACCAAGAAAAAGAAGCACAAGAGGCAAATGCTCAAATTGAGACTACAAGAACCTCCGAAATTTGACGGAACAGATATCACCGTCTATGAAGAGTTCAGAGCTATTTTTATGGAAGGATATGGCAAACGGAATGATCTGTCGGCAGTGACTAAACTGATTCAATTGAAATCGTGTCTCTCCGGAGAAGCTAAAGATCTGTTGGCAAGTATCCAGCTGAAAGGAAGAAACTTCAAGCTAGCTATGGAAATTCTAGATGATAACTACTTGACCAGAGCTAAGCCTGTGGCAAATCTCGATAAAAGATTCAGAAAAATGGCAATCCACCAGAAAGACTACAAACAGATGAAAAAAGATGCTAGCAAAATGTTTGCCACTATCTACGAAATGCAGAACCGTGGAGTAAACATCAATATGCCTTACATTTATGATCCTTTGATTGCCAAGTTTCCGGCAGAAATTGCGGAAGAACTAGCTATTAAGGTACAAAGTTCAAAGTTCAAGGGAGACTTCAAGAAGGTTCAGAATTGGATCAATAAAATTTTGAATGCCAAAATAGCCATCCAAGAGAGAAGAGAAGTGATCTCAAGCAATCAGACATCGTTTTACTAGGCGATGAAGATGAAGTTTCGGAAGTAGACAGGGAATGTGAGACAGATGGTAAACAAGAGAATCAGAAAATTAAAACCGAAAAGCACTCCGAATTCGGATGTGTTTTCCATAGTAACGAAGAAGATAATGATCATGAATTCTGGAAATGTCACAAGTCACCCAATGATAAATACTTATTTGCAAAAGAAAACGGAATGTGCCTTATATGTTTTTCAAACGAGCACCATTCGTGGCATTGCAACATTACAAGTGTTTGCAAGTACTGTCATGGCAAGCACAACACAACATTGCATTATGGTGTTATGAACGATGAAATTCAAAGAAATGGTAATACCTGGCAGCAACAACACCAGAACTTATATCAGTATAGCAATCCAGGATATCATCAAAACCAGCAATTTGGTAGCCAACCACAGCAAGCAGGCAACCAGCAGTATGGCAGTCATTCACCACAAGTCAGTGGAGCTGCCTCGAGCGAATCTCATTAGAGGTTTGCTCGACCCAAATTTACAGCCCCGAGAGGGGCAAAACAAAAGACCAAGCAGCTTGGACTGTTTGGCATAATGTGAAAATGACAGCGATTGTAAATCCAGAAGTAATGAATAGTAAATCCAAATAAGACTAATAGAGTCCCGCGTTATGGCAGAGCTAAAAGTTAATGTTTTTTTTTTTCTTTCTAAAGTTTTTTTTTGTAAACCCACTGAACCAACCACCAAGTTAAAGTGATGCAAAGAATAAGAATACCTATATTAGGTCGAAATCTCGAAAGTAATAAATGGCACACCAACTCAAGATAAGATATCAGTAAAAAGAGAAAAGGTCCATTTGTGAATTTGTGAATACTGTAGTGGAAAAAGAGAATTTCGATGGTGAACAAACAAACACTGGCAGAAAAGAAATGGCAAGACGGTACGGTAAAGTCCGCATAGCCATTCGTTGGGGGCCGGGAGTGTCGCGAATTCGTAGTGATTATATTAATCACTCCTTTCACGACTCTTCTAATTAGTATTTGTTCCCATCTTATTCCGTTATTCCACTCATAAATATATTTATAAGTCGCCGCAACAAGCTGTTTGGACAAAGGACGATTTGAACACCCGCCACTTGAGACTACTGTACCTGCACATCACGCACACCTGCACATCATACTTGCCGTTTAGGCCAAGCGCCTCGGATATAATTCAGTCTCGTTTCTCAGTTCGACAGTGTTGTCGTTCGTAACCCCGTTCTCAAGTTTTCGTCCCTTTTGTTTATATTCGTTTATTAAAGACAGCAATAAATATCGGCGTCTTATAACACTGTGTTCGTCTTATTTGGTTTAGGGTATTTTTGGGCCGTCGCATGGTTCACCATGCAAAACAGGTACACTCCAGACAGTACAGTCAGTTTTCATTCTCACACTTTCTCGACTTTCTTTCTAGTGGCCCATCTGAGGGCTGTCTTTTTCGTCACTTCTTCTTTCTTTTTTTTCTCTTTCTTCCTTTTTCCCTATCCCACCCTAACTAAGGATAACTAGTAGACTGAAAGTTCCTTTTTTAGAAACCAGCTATCGTACGAAATTTTGGTAGCTGGTGTAGTAGCTTAGTTCTCACATTCACCTTAACCTCCTCTAGATCCAGGAAAGTTCAGTTGATGTCAGTGGGGCTCTTATAGCCGCCAAATCGCTTCATTAACAGGAATTTCCTACACTTAGAATCCGGCTGTCGTACGAAAATTTGGTAGCTAGAGTAGCTTAAAATTTTCACTTGCTGAAACTATGCCACCTTCAAATTTGAATCATAAAAATTACTATAGCCTCATTCGATAAAATTTTCGAACGTTCTCCTGTTCCTCTTGTGAATCTTCCACCATTCGATCACGAGTTCCCTCTCGATTTGTCAAGTGTGAATCACACTTGTCAATCCTTTTTAGTTTAGGATCGTAAAAACCAATTAGTATTGTTGGTTTGACAGGTCATAAAGGTTGAGTGATTTGTAGACAAAAGAACCGCTTTCCCAGCAGATTTTTGCCAGGGTATACTTTCCAGGGGATCTTCTCGAACGTTCTCCTGTCGCCCCGCCCTTTAGGATTACACTCCACATACATTCTTCATTCTTAGGTTTTCTTGACTTATCTTCTGGTGACCCTTTTGAGGGCTCTCTCCTTCGTCACCTCACTTTTCTCTCACTCTTCACTGTTAGTTCCAGAAAAATACAGTAGACTAACCTTAAGTTGATAAAACCGAATCGCTCTTTTAACTAGTATTTCCTTCATTAAGAAACCACTTATAGTAATTTCAGTCCTCCCTACCAGCCATCGCTCCTTCTCTTTCAAAGGATATCAATATGACTGGAGCTTCCTTCAATTATTCCCGCCATTCCACCGAAACAGTGTGAAAAAATGCTCCAGAAGCAACTTTGTGAGTTTCGGCAGAACATAACCACAATCTGATTTGGATTTCCAGCCTTCTTCTTCCATCGCATGCTGCCGCCAATCCCCCAACAAGTCACGATTCATTGGATTCGGAAAGAAAGTTATCCGTACGTGTTGCCTATTTTTCCCATTACATCTGATAATGTCTCAACTCTTTGCAGGCAAACCGACGATGTGGAGATGACGAGACAGACCGAGGATTAGATGAAACTACTCGAAGAATTGAGAGTTGTTCATCGGCAATCGAACGGAAAATCGGCAATTGATGTAGGCCAAATATCGATTTTTGCTCCTGAATTTGCCATTTTCAGCACGACTGTAAGCGCTTTATTATAAACACGGCAATGCTTGGCGCCGCGAGCATCTCCAGCCTGGTTTTGAAAACAAATGAAGAAAAACATCCTGGAGAAGAGATCGAAAAGAAGGCCGTGGAGAGATGGAATTGCTTTTTGAGGTGGGTTTTTTCCTCTTAGATTTTTTGAATCAATTTTCACATCTCGAAACAGTAGCTGGTGTAGCTTAGAATTTCCATCTGCTGAAAATATGTCACCTTCAAATTCAAGTCATGATAATTACCACAGCCTCAATCGATACATTTTTCGAATTTCATGACCTAAAAAAATTCGAAAACTGTCTATTTTCGAATTTTTTATAACTAATTGTGTTTCTTATCGCTTACAATGGTTTTCATATTAATCGCCGACGAATTTCCGACAGTTTAAAATGAATTAAATTTTTCGGTACGAAAAAACGGCTTCAAAATGAGAAAACTCGATTCTCAAAGCTTTCTGATGTCGATACTGGATCAAATAAAGGTGAAAAAAAATCAGCACTTTTATTTTCCCCAAATAGAAATTTTCAGAGTGGCTGTACTTCTCTGAAATGGAACATTGGACTTTCAGTGGATCTAATGGAATTTGACTTCTGAATCGGTTGTCATTGTTAGTTTATTTTACTTTCCTGGGTTAGTTGAGATAGACAGTAGAATAGGAAAACGGAGGCGCGGCGGATAGTAGAAGCTTGATGATTAACAATTGGGGTGGAACAGTTTTGAGTGACTGGTGGGGTGTGGATTGAGATTTTGGTGGTCATCGGAGATGGTGCGGTGTGTACGGGACTGAGGAGCGCTGAAGATGTCAAAAACACTGATTGAGGCGCGCGGAAGCTGTGTAATCGAGAATCTTCCATCGGTCGATCACGAGTTCCCCTCGTTCTGACAAGTGTGAACCACACTTCTCAATTATTTTCAGTTTACGATCGTAAGAACCAACTAGTACTGACATGGTCTGACAGGTCATAAGGGTACAGGATTAGAAGACAAAGAAACCGCTATCCCAGCGGATCTTTGCCAGGGTGTACTTGCCAGAGGATCTTTCGTAGGGGCATTTCTCGAACGTTCTACGATGCCCCGTTCCTTTAAGATTACACTCCACATACAGGACCAGTCAGTCTTCATTCTTACATTTTCTTGACCTACCTTTTGGTGACCCCCTGAAACCATTTTTTCAACTTTTCATCTGTAATAAGCGTTCTAGTTAGTTTTGATGGCTCTGAATTGACAGAGTACCTTATTTTTACACGCTGAAAAAACTAAATCAAAATCTGAAAAAAAATTTGGTCATGGGTTTCCAGCTTTCTTCATCTACCGCATGCTACCTCCAATTGCCCATCAAGTCACCATTCATTTGAATTGGAAAGGAAATTTCTGTATGTGTTGCCTACTTTTCCCATTATATCTCAAATTTCTTGAGTTTTTTCTGGCCAACCAACGAAGAGTTGGGAATTGTTCGTCGGCAATCCGACGGGAAAATTGGCGGTTGATGTAGGTCAAATATCGATGTTTCCTCATTAATTTTCTGTTTCCAGCACGACTACAAGCACCCTTCGATGAGCACAGCAACGTTTGACGCCGCCAGCATCTTCAGTATGGTTTCGGAAACAAATGAGAAAAACGTCATGGAAAAGAGATCAAAAAGGAGGCCGTGGAGAGATTGGATTACATTTTGAGGTACGCGTTTTCCTCATAGATTTTTTGAATGGAATTTTCACATCTCGAAACAGAAATTTCCGGAGATGATGGCCGTCTTAGGAAATGTAGGTTAAACCCGTACGGAGCGCTATAATAGATTCTGTTTACGCCCCCCTCCAGTTGTTTTGGGGTGCCATATCGAAATACCCGGAAATTTTCTATTTAGAACCTCCGGGGGCGATGGAAATTCAGGAAATTTTGGTTAAACCCGTACGGCGCGCTATAATAGACTCTGTTTACGATCCCCCTCAAAAAAAATCGTGGGAAACGCCTAGTGGTAGGCCATTGCCGATCTCGCTTGATGTCGGCTGCGCAATTAGACAAAAAGAGGAAGCTCCGCCCACTCTTGGTTTATTTAGCCAAGTTTGAGGTCGTGAACACCTCTTTTTTCATTCAAAAAACATTATTTTCAACCCTTTTTTTCGTTTTTTATACATTTTTTTTCTCCTCCGAAAACGCCCACATTCCAAGTTTGAGGACAACTACATCAATTCAAACCGAATTTATGGCCAACTATCAGAAAATGGAATCATGAATAGTTCAATAGATTTCCGTTTTTCGCTGATGTCATGTGTTCGTTTCATTCCGCCAATGGGCATCTTGTTCTCCGCATCCAGGTGACCCCCGAGGCACCGGTACCTTCGATCACCTGTTTCAGCTCGTCTTCCCATCTTTGTACTGGTCTTCCGCGTGGTCTTTTGAATTTGAGAGGACACCATTCCGATATTTGGCGTGACCACTTTGAAATTTCCGCGTTGGCAACCTTCACGCCCATTTGAACTTTCGTTTCCACGCCACTTTTTTTTCGGAGGGGAGCCTCGTTTTTCGTGCGATTTCCTCGTTCCGAACCTTGTCCAGGCGGCTGATTCCGAGCATAGCCCTCTCCATTCTCCTCTGTGCCACTTCCATCTTCCTCCTTTCATCAGCCTTCAGACTCTACGTCTCACAAGAAGCAAGGTAAGACGCACACTATAAACACTCTTTGTTTCAGTCGTGGTGGCGCTTTTCTATCCGTTAGGAACATTCGGTGTTTTGTAAACGCTCCCCAAACTGAACTGGTTCGTCTCTGAATTTCATTTTCTTACTGGGATCAAATGACACACAACTCCCCAGGTAAACAAAATTCTCCACCATCTCCATTTTGTGACCGTTTATTTCACATCTCTGGTCCTCCTGATTTCCAGCCCCCAAGTTTGTCATCGTGACCGTCTTCTTTCTTTTCACCACCAGTCCAACTTCTTTCTGTTTACCACCAGTCCAACAACTAAATAACCGTCGATAAACTGTATTGTTCAAAGGACAACAAAGAAACTATTAGGGTGAGCCAAAAGCTTCCGCGATTCCGGAATTTTTTTCACTAGGACAGTTTTTTGAATCTAGTTTTTCTCATGATAGGTATCTACTACCTATGCATAGCCAGCACCAAAATCACACCAGTATTCGTCACCTACTTCAAAAGATACAGTAGAATAAGGGTGTTGGGCAGCCCCTCTTTTTCGGAAAAACACTCCAAATATGATCTGATATCAACTCTCCTTCTATATTCATATTTGAGACTTCCTAATTTTCGGCAATCCAGAAATCCTTTTTCGAGCTGCTAAAAATCAGAACTGTGCGAATTGTTTGCACGCGATGAGGGAGCAGAAAGGTTCAAAATAAAATCTGATGAAAAAATCAAAATTAACTGATATTCAGTTTTTGGTCAAAATTTCAAGCCATTTTTGAATTTTCTTTGAAATGACAGATAGTGAATATCTGGTCATGATTTTCAGTGGGTAATACACATGTCCACACAAGTATTTGGAATTAAAAAATTGGACACATTTTTTTGGGAACAGCGGTTTTCCGAAAACCAAGCTTTGACCAATATTCTTTCGAAGCAGGTGACCGATACTGATGATATTTTGGTGGTGGTGATGCCTAGGTAATTGAAACCTATCATAAAAAAACTAGATTCAAAAACTGTCCTAGTGAATAAAATCCCGGATTTGTGGAAACTTTTGGTTCACCCTAAGAGATTTCAAAAAGATGTAGGGAAGCATCACCAGAAGTCAAAACAAATTAAACCTCTGAAAAACGAAAAAATGCGAGCGAAGAAAAAGACAAATGAAACGGTCAGAATCAGGTCGAATGGAAAAAAAATGTTCTGACTGACAAAGATCGGAAAGTGAACCAGTCGGGGAAAATGTTGGGAGAAGCAGATACTGGCAAGACCCATCACACAAGCCGACACACGGGACAGAAGTCCACGTCGGAATCAGCTAAGCTCTAAACCCGCTCCTCAAGGGGAAGATGTCATCAGGCATTCTCCATGGGCGGCAGGGAAGAGTAGGGTAACCTTAGGATGCCCAACCACCGCGATCTGTCAGGCAAACGTGCTTCGGAAAGTCACTGGATCTATCTTGTCAGAGATCCTTGACCGGAAGAGCACACGTGCGGACCGGTTGGATGCCGACTGACCCAGGAGGGATGTCAAAGGCTCATAGTCTGAGGTGTGCCTACACCACACAGCAATGAGACAATTTGGATGCCCAACCACCGCGATCCGTCAGGCAACCGTGCTTCGGAAAGTCACTGGATCTATCTTGTCAGAGATCCTTGACCGGAAGAGTACACGTGCGGACCGGTTGGATGCCGACCTAACCTGGAAGGTTTAGTCGAAGGCTCATAGTCTGAGGTGTGCCTACACCACACAGCAATGAGACGATTTGGATGCCCAACCACCGCGATCTGTCAGGCAACCGTGCTTCGGAAAGTCACTGGATCTATCTTGTCAGAGATCCTTGACCGGAAGAGCACACGTGCGGACCGGTTGGATGCCGACTGACCCAGGAGGGATGTCGAAGGCTCATAGTCTGAGGTGTGCCTACACCACACAGCAATGAGACGATTTGGATGCCCAACCACCGCGATCTGTCAGGCAACCGTGCTTCGGAAAGTCACTGGATCTATCTTGTCAGAGATCCTTGACCGGAAGAGCACACGTGCGGACCGGTTGGATGCCGACTGACCCAGGAGGGATGTCGAAGGCTCATAGTCTGAGGTGTGCCTACACCACACAGCAATGAGACGATTTGGATGCCCAACCACCGCGATCTGTCAGGCAACCGTGCTTCGGAAAGTCACTGGATCTATCTTGTCAGAGATCCTTGACCGGAAGAGCACACGTGCGGACCGGTTGGATGCCGACCTAACCTGGAAGGTTTAGTCGAAGGCTCATAGTCTGAGGTGTGCCTACACCACACAGCAATGAGACGATTTGGATGCCCAACCACCGCGATCTGTCAGGCAACCGTGCTTCGGAAAGTCACTGGATCTATCTTGTCAGAGATCCTTGACCGGAAGAGCACACGTGCGGACCGGTTGGATGCCGACCTAACCTGGAAGGTTTAGTCGAAGGCTCATAGTCTGAGGTGTGCCTACACCACACAGCAATGAGACGATTTGGATGCCCAACCACCGCGATCTGTCAGGCAACCGTGCTTCGGAAAGTCACTGGATCTATCTTGTCAGAGATCCTTGACCGGAAGAGCACACGTGCGGACCGGTTGGATGCCGACCTAACCTGGAAGGTTTAGTCGAAGGCTCATAGTCTGAGGTGTGCCTACACCACACAGCAATGAGACGATTTGGATGCCCAACCACCGCGATCTGTCAGGCAACCGTGCTTCGGAAAGTCACTGGATCTATCTTGTCAGAGATCCTTGACCGGAAGAGCACACGTGCGGACCGGTTGGATGCCGACCTAGCTGGAAGGTTATTCGAAGGCTCTAGTCTGAGGTGTGACTACACCACACAATAATGATACATTTGGGATGCCCACCCCCGCGCATCTGTCCTGAACCGTGCTTCGCAAAGTCACTGGAATC
>GL380073.1:10558-29446 GCA_000143925.2 Caenorhabditis brenneri
ATTTCCAGGGTGCTACCGACCAAGTGTAACGTTTCCAACATCAAATCGTCAATCGATATACACCACTGCCAAAAAACATTCAAAGATCATTTCGTGACATCACTCTTACATTTTTGTATAGCTAGATCCACCTCTTCCTTGTTTTCCTTCATTTTTTGTTGTATTGTTTGTGCATTGCTCAGAATATAAACGGGTACATACTACTACTTCCATTCACATTTCAAATGAAGAAATGGCAGTCACCCCGCTACTCCATATCTGCCAATTCACAGCGTTTTCTATTGCGGTCACCGCAAATATTTTGCTACTGTACCTGATAAAAATCCGAGCTGGATCCTCATTCGGGAGGTATCGAGTGTTGATGGTTTCGTTTTCAGTCTATGCGATTATTTATGCGGTGATTGAGATTTTGACGATGCCGGTGGGTTTTGACGGTGGGCCTGGAAGCTCAACCTAACTTTAAAGGCGCAGAGCGGGTTTTGTCGGGGTAAAGATACCGTAAATCCCGTTGAGACCTATCCAAAACCTACTCCCTGCGCCTTTAAAATGAATCAAGCGCTTCTTGACTAGTATTCCAGGTCCTTCACATCCACAACTCCGGTGTACTATTCTATGTGGACAGTGTTTTCAAGTACTATCCAAGGATTGGAGTGCCGATTTCTTGTAAGTCAGTCTAGTGGGAGAGGCACGCAACCGGTTCTGGGCGAGCCTTTCTCCGTTTGCATGGCGCAGCTGGTAACGTTTTTGTCACTCAGCCGAACTGGTCTCGGGTTCAACCCCCCCCCCCCCCATTTTTTTTGTTTTTTTTTTCTAGATTACATCTCCAAAGATTATGTTTCCAGCCCTTTACTGTGGATCCTTCGCCCTCTGCATCTCCATGCTGGCCACCCATTTTATATTCCGATACGTTGCTGTTTGCAAGTGAGCTTTCTCTATCTCTCCTTTTCTCTTTTTCTCTTTTTTCTTATGTCCAGTTAGCCCTTGAATTTTTCTACAAAATGATCAAAAAACCAGTTCAAAAGCTCTGTTCCAAGCCGAGTTACACGTTTTCAAAGTTGGAGGTGAGAGAGCGAGAGGCGACAGAGAAAACGACTGTCTCCTTCTCTGACGTCTCTCACTCTCTTACCTCCAACTTCAAAAGCACATAACTTGGTTTAGAACAGAGATTTTGAGCTGGTTTTTTGACTAATTTCATAACTCTGTTCCCTATTTCCAGACCCCAACAACTCCACTACTTCGAGGGCAACAAAATCTACTATCTCTTCATCCCACCCACCATACTTTTCATCTTGTGGACTCTCTCAATTTACTTTAATTTCGGTCCGAACCAGATCAAAAAGGACTTTTTTCGAAACATGACGTGGCATTTGTATGAGGAAGATATTGACAAAATTGCCTTTATGGGCCTGTTGTATTTTGTAGGTTACCATGGGGAATCTGAAATTGTAGTACTAAAAATTCGGTTTCCAGACAAGAGCCGAGGACGGTCGGCGTATTTTTCAAACTCCTGATCTTCTAGGAGCATTGATCAGTTGTGTGATAATGGTGGGTCCTATTCAAATACGCTCCACGGCCAATTCTTGAAAAAATATTTTTTCCAGACCATTTGCCTTCTTACCTGCGTCATTTGTGCCTACAAAACCTACGTCAAACTGAATGACCTGACAATTGAGATGAGTGACCGGACACGAAGCCTCAATAAGCAACTGTTTTGGACCCTGGGACTCCAGACCCTTCTCCCATTTGTCACCCAGTACATCCCAGTTGGCACCATGTTTTTGCTCCCTTTTTTTGAAATTCGTTTCGGAAGAATCGGAAATTTAGTCGGCGCTTTTTGCAGTTTGTATCCGGCGATGGACCCAATCATTGCTATTTTCATGATTGACCGATTCAGGAGTTTTATTTTGCGAAAGGAAAGAGTGACGACAACTTCGAAAGTGTCAACAATGAATGATGATGGAAGAACGGAGGCATAGTATTTGAATTTGGTTTTTTTTGGTCGGAAATAAATTTGTTATGAATGATATTATTCAATCAGTTCATACAATTCAGGGTATTGAATTTTCTAAGAAGCCGCTTTGACAAAAAAAAATTCAGAGAAATCTGGAAGTGATGGAACCGCGGACAAACCCTCACACGCGTTACCGGTTGCGCTATGCTGCGTGCAGTCCGCACTGCTATGACAGCGTTCGCATGGCGCAGCCGGTAACGCCCTTGGTGCCGCCTAAGTGTCTAGGCCCTAGCATTAGGCTTCTAGGCTTTAGGCCTCTAAGCTCTAGGCTCTAGGCCCTACGCCCTAGGCCCTACGCCACTAGACCCTGAGCATAGAATTCTATAAATTTCAGAAATCATTTATTGTGCAATCACTTGTTATTAGTGCTCCACGTCAGTCTACATAGTATAAAATTTTTTCAGCTGTCCTACTTCTATGCCAGAGATCATTTTCTTTTGTTTTTACTGTCCACGATCACAATTTCATGTTTGATTTTCTAGTCATATTCATGCCAAATTACCTTCCGGTGTGAGTAACTGGTACTCCAAAAATTTTATCTTTTTTAATTTTTTTGCAAGATGATATTGTAGCTCTGGAAAATGAGACATCGCGTTTTCTTTCATGAAAATTTGTGTTCCAACCAGTCTAGTATGGTTCACTACACACCCCTTTTTTCATTGAAAAATCAGTTTAAAGAATCAGCCAACCGGGAAGTCTGTGCGCTTATTTTGAGCATCGCTTTCTGTGGTTTCTACCCCAATTGAATAGTTAATAGCACGATGTACCTGTGTAGTTTTTGATAGGAATTCTAGAGCTTTGTCGAACATTTTCTCCGAGATAACTTACTTTTTGACTTGATAACCAGAGCACAAGTTAAGAGTGTTCTTCTAGAAAAAAATAGGGTTTGAGGAGCAGCGACCTGGTTATTCAGCTGTAAAAACAAACCTTATGTCTGTCGTGATTGTCGAGTTTTAATCGCTTTCAACGGCACAAGTTATTGACATTCTCTTGTTGTAACAGTTGTTCTGATTCAGGTTTTTACTTTTCATATTTGACCCGTCAAGATCAGACTTTGCCCAGTTACATAAAACCTGATAGGTATCATTGAACAAAAACTGAAGATACTAAGCTGCCAGGGTGCAAACCACTTTTTCTCTTGAGTCACAAAAAACACGCCTACACTCTTAAATGTGATAATTATCCAACCGAAAAGTGTGAAAAAACGAGGTCATGAAAACAAAGTCGTCATCAATGTCTGTTACGTTTTCATGAAACTCATACCAGATTCCGTGTTATCAAAAAACGTCGGATTCTAAAGTTTTACCTACTCTGAGCATCTAAGCCTCTTGACATCTCGAGGTTGTCTCTATTCTAGAGCCTGTTAAGAATTCCAGATGCCCAGAGCAGTTTGAAAACCTATAGGCCTTCAAGTATAGATCCATTAGACCTTCAAGTATGGGCCCAGAGTGATCGTTACCTGACCAGACAGTCTATGGTTTCGGTGATCAATCGAAATTCTCCTAAATTCTTGTATTCCCTTTTTCCAGGAACCGTCTAGCTACAATTTTAGTCTCCAGTATCTAGAACACAGACCAACCCTCCGATAGTGAACCTGTACTATTTGTTATTTCATTGTACACTACGATTCCGAAGTTACTAAAACTAACTGGAATTCAGGAAAAATGGTTCATTTGGAGTCACCACTTTCTGCTGGATTTCTGTATTTAAACGGATTTTTTTCCGGAAAGGCACATCGGATTCATTGTAACATCACTTCTGTCTTAACCTTACCTAAATATTTTCTAGTTTCTGCCCTTGTTTTACGTGCCATCTTCTTACTTCAAGCCTAATCCTTCAGACCTTTTCCGTCACACTTCTTTTGTCCTTAACTCTCAGGATTACATTCTAGATAAACTCCTAAAATAGTATAAATAAGGGTGACTTACCTACTTTTTCATATTCCAGCCACCTCCAAATGCCTGTATCCAAATTCATTTCTATCGGACAACACATCTGCTTCCTAACCGCAGTGATTGCTAACTCTTTACTACTGTACTTGATAAAAATCCGAGCTGGAAGCTCCTTCGGAAGGTATCGAATCATGATGATTTGTTTTTCGTTGTACTCTATATTTTATGCCACTGTGGAGACGTTGACATTGCCGGTAAGCTTTTTCTGGAGGAGATTGGGGACTACTAACCATCTTGACTTTCAGGTTATGCACATTCATGGCTCGGGAATCCTGTTCTACGCAGATAGTTTTCTGAAGCATGATCTTACATGGGGAATGGTGATCATCAGTAAGTACCCTGAAAATCTGAAAATTGGCTGAAAGAAAAATTTCAGCGGCCTACTGTGGATGTTTCGCATTTTGTATATCGACACTGGCAGTTCATTTTGTGTTTCGGTACATTGCGGTTTGTAGGTGAGAGAGGAGGTTTGTAGGTGAGAGATCTAATGATGTAGACGGACAAACTGACATTGTGACAGAATTAGAAATCTGAACTCGTGAAAGCTGTCACATCTATGAAGTCATGTACCGCCTGAGATCTTAACAAAGCTAATAAAAATAAGACATGACCAACTGCTTCGATCCCTCGTATCGAAAAAAAGTTTGTACAAACAAACAAACCGACAAACATACAGATTTCAAATTGCTAACACCAAACTTTCAGAAGCAACAAGCTCTACTACTTCGATGGCTTCAAACTCTATCTCTGGTTCATCCCTCCTTGCCTTATGTTCACTGCTTGGGCCACCTGTATCCAACTTGTCTATGTTCCTAACCCAGACACCCGGGATTTCTTCAGGAGTATGACCAGAGAAGTTTATGAGGAGGATATTGATACAATTGCGTATGTGGGACCTGTATATTATGTAAGTTAGGCTTACTGGGGGCTAGTAGAGAAAATCTCAAATTTCAGACTCGAGATGAAAGTGGTAGTCGTCATTTCAGAATTACAGATTTACTCGGATCACTTTTGATTTGCAATATTATTGTTAGTTCTAATTTCTTGAGCTCCAGTCCCCTAAATTCGGTTATTCCAGACCCTTTGCTTCACAACCTGTATAATTTGCGCCTACAAAACCTACAAAAAGCTCAACGACTTCTCCACCCAAATGAGCACTAAAACTCGAGCTCTCAACAAGCAATTATTCTGGACCCTAGGGCTCCAAACCCTTCTTCCATGCCTTACTCAATATATGCCAGTTGGTCTGCTTTTTGTTCTTCCATTATTTGAAATCGAAGTTGGAAAAGTTGGAAATATCGTCGGAGTGACTTGCTGTTTATACCCTGCTATGGATCCATTGGTTGCGATTTTTATGATTGATCGATTCCGGAATTGTGTACTCCGGAAAGAGGAGAGGTCAAAGACAAGGAGTGGGAGAAAATCTGCATACACTTCTGATAAATGGTCTTCTAATAATCAGTAATTATTTATTTTATTTTTTATAAAATTTTGGAATGATGTCATCGCTTGAATACAACTTCAATAAAATTATATATACTTTGCACAGTCATCTCAACAAACTGACAGACACCAGGCACATAATGCAGACTTACCACTCACCATTGGGACCTAACCAGTGACATTAATCGTACTAAAAACACCTGAAGTGTCTAGCTCGTTGATGTTTTCGTAATAAATGCACCCTTACTGTTGGGACCGGGGCTGTGCGAAAAAATTTTCGGAAAATTTATTTTTTTTTCGGTTTTTTCGGCGAAAATTTTTTGCCTTTTTAAACCAAAAACTTTTTTTTCGCGGAAAAAAAATTAGAAAAAAACCGAAAAAAATTCGGAAAAAACGGTTTTTACGTTGTATGTTTTTATGCTTTTTACCGCAAATTTTTTCGGACCAAAATTTTCGAAAAAAACATTTTTTTTTTCGCACAGCCCTGATTGGGACCTTGGATAGAGTAGAATCGTACTGAAAACATCTGAAAAAGCGGCGGAAATGTCGACCTCATTTAATGAATAACTCTCATTGGAGCCAGGTGATATAAATCAGAAACTAGACATTTTGATTGGTTTACCTTGTGATTTCCGCTTTCAAATGGAATTATCAAAAATCATTTTTTGACTTTTTCACTTCTAGAGCAAACTAGGTACATACTTTTGACAGATAAGGTTTTCTTGCTTGTTTTGTTTTTCTCCAAAAAATGATCCTTGAAACTTCCTAACTAAATTATCTTAACAAACTACATTGGATTTAGGATTTGCTGTTTTATTTTTGCTTATTCTGCCCTTAAGTTTCCTATTACCGCTTAATCCCCTCCGGGCACCTTATCACGTGACTTACACTCCTTTAAATAAGCTTAGCAACTTATTTATACTCCATTGCTGACTGACCAGACATTTCAGACACATGACTGTATCCCTCCTTGTCCCTATCGGACAACACATATGTTTTGTGATAGCTGTACTTGCCAACTCTTTACTACTGTACCTGGTAAAAATACGAGCTGGATTGCATTTCGGAAGATATCGGATCATGATGATATGTTTTTCGGTCTACTCTATATTTTATGCCACTGTGGAGACGTTGACGTTGCCAGTGAGTTTTTGGGTGGAGCAGATGTTTCTTAGAGCTTGAGCAATCCGTTTTTGGGCTCCTCTAGCTAGGAGGCTGTAAGGTCTTACGGCCCTATTTCTGAAAATGCAAAAAAGCCGCAGCCGGTCGTCTGAACATCCCAGACTTCTACAGCCCCCTATGAAAACTTGTGAATTCAGGTGATGCACATCCATGGCTCTGGAATCCTGTTCTATGTCAATAGTATTCTCAAGGATTACGTGGGATGGGGAGTCTTGATTGCCAGTAAGTAGTAAAAACCAATGAGCTCCCTGACTAAAATGAATTTTAGCAATCTACTGTGGATCATTTGCATTTTGTATATCGACACTGGCAACTCATTTTGTTTATCGGTACATTGCGGTTTGTAGGTTTGTTTTTTTTTGTTTTTGGCGTAGACGGACAAACTGACACTGTGACGGAACTCAATTTTGTGGGTGAGGTTTTAAAAGTTGTCAATAAGCTACTGTGAGTTTAGGGCTCTAATTGAATTGAGTAACCTCGTAGCAAGGTTATAGGACTGGTTAGTTAGGAACCAGGAAGTAACTTCACCGTACCAGGTTACGGTAAAGTTAGGTTACTGTACACATACTGGCGTACTGTAGCATTACCAGCTCAGACCAATTAGGTGAAATTGAACCAGTAGGGTAAAACTAGTCCACAACCTGTGCTCAAACAGTCCCCTTTTAAACTCGGAAAATATTTGTCTTACTTGTGGCTTGTCAGCGGCAAGCTGCACGGCAAATTGCCAGCTTTTAGCAGCTTGCCGATTGCTTGCTAGATGCTTTAGGCAAGCGAACTGCAGAATGTTGTCACGGCAAGCTGCCGTTTTGGCTGGCAACTTGCCGCTCACTAAATGCACGTATGACAGAAATTTCTTGAAGCCATCTCACCTTAACCTCCTTCCTTCCAGCACCAATCAGTCAATCCTTTCTTTTCCAGAAGCACCAAGCTCTATAACTTCGACGGCTACAAACTCTACCTCTGGTTCATCCCCTCTTGCTTTCTTTTTACTGCCTGGGCCACTGCTATTCAACTCATTTATGTTCCTAATCAGGCCACCCGTGACTACTTCCGAAATATGACCCTAGAAGTATACAATGAGAATATTGACCAAATTGCATTTGTTGCTCCGCTGTATTTTGTAAGTGAAGCATTTCATGACGGCCATTAAATGATTTTGTTCAGACCCGCAACAACGATGGTAGTCGTCAATTTAGGATTGCAGATTTGCTCGGAGCCCTTTTGATTTGCAATATTATAGTGAGTTTTAGCGTTTTAGCCGAGGATCTTTCAGTTTTTGTCCAAGTCCAGTCCCAAAAACTCGGAGTTTCCAGACCCTCTGCTTCACAACCTGCACAATTTGCGCCTATAAAACCTACAAGAACCTCAACGACTTCTCCACTCAAATGAGCATCCGGACACGACACCTTAACAAGCAACTGTTTTGGACCCTAGGGCTCCAAACCCTTCTCCCTTGCCTTACTCAGTATATGCCAGTTGGACTTCTTTTTGTCCTTCCATTATTTGAAATCGAGGTTGGAAAAGTTGGGAATATCGTTGGAGTGTTATGCTGTTTGTACCCTGCTCTGGATCCGTTGATTGCAACTTTTATAATTGATCGATTCCGGAATTATATATTACGGAATGAACTTCCGTCAGGAGTTAGAAGTGGGAAGGTGTATGCTGCACACACGCTGGATAGGCAGTCTTCGAATAAGTAATTTTGAGCTTGTTGGTTTTTTTTGAATAAATATTTTGTAGTTGGACCCGAACAGACCAGGCCCGACCAGACCGGACTGGACCGGACTAGACCAAACCAGACCAGACCGGATCAAACCGGGCCGGACTATAGGGTCTGCTTCAAATCGAAAAAAAGCACCCCTTTATCATTTGGACCCCCTTGTTTCTTCTAACCACTTCTATTTTTTTGAAATACTATCTAGAAAAAAAACTGATTTCTGAGAATTTCCCATTGACCATTTTCTAGTTTTTCTATGTGAAGTATAACTTACAAAAACTGCCAACGAGCTACACTGTGCTCTTTTTCTTATTTACGACTTCCCAGTACGTACCTTATTCTTGCAGCTTGTCCTTTTCTTCTCTCTCCTTAGTTTTTCCCCCTACCTAGACTATATGCATTGCCTCATCTCTTAATCCGCTCCGTTAACGTCATTTCTTTATTGTTCTCACTTCGCAGAATAAAGTCTTCCTTAAACTTTACAAAACTTGGGTATAAAAGAGGATGTAAGAGATGATTTTTTGACTCTTTTTTCCAGTAAGAATGGCTGTGTCCCCGTACCTGCTGGTCGGAGAGCTTCTGTGCTTCTTCGTCGCACTATCAGCCAACTCGTTACTACTGTACTTGATAAAAACCCGAGCTGGAAGCTCTTTTGGGAGATATCGAATTATGATGATTTCGTTTTCACTCTATGCGATTTTTTATACAACGGTGGAGACTTTGACGCTACCGGTGAGTTGGAATTGGGACCGAGGTTGAGGGGTTGTCGAGTTTTTGAATAAATTGAGACAGTGGGCTCAAAAATATATAGAAATGTAGAGCTTGAGGGGTTCTAGGTGTCTGAAAACACAAGCCTATCGGCAGGGGGCCATTTTGAACAGTACGGAACCTGTCAGAGTCTCAGGGCCCCAAAAAAACAGAAAACAGATAATCCCGAGCTCTGTAGCCGAGCCAGTTTGTCTTACACTAAATTTAAGATTTCGGATGTCTGAAAATCACCGAATTCTAAATTTTAAGCACAATTTGAAAAAAGTTCCCAAAACACCGCCAACCAAGAATTTATTAGAGTTTTAGGTGATGCACATCCATGGCTCCGGAATCTTGTTCTATGTGAATAGTGTACTCAAGTACTACAAGACAGCAGGGATATTTGTTTCGAGTAAGTTCTGCATTCTTGCGTCAGCGTGTTGCTTACAGTAGTACAGGCCCTACAAGGCACTACAGAAAAAAACCGAATTCCCAAAAAAAAATTTTAGCAATCTACTGCGGCTCATTTGCATTTTGTATTTCGATGCTCACAACTCACTTCATTTTCCGATACATTGCGGTTTGTAGGTAGGACAAACCAACACACCGACAGACTCCCAACCCCAAAATTCCAGAAACAACAAGCTCTACTACTTTGAAGGCTACAAAATCTACCTCTGGTTCATCCCTCCTTGTATCCTTTTCGCTGGTTGGGGCACCGCTATTTATCTGTGCTTTGGACCATCTCAAGTGAACCTGGATTACTTTAGAGAGATGACAATGGAAATTTATGAGGAAAATATTGATGATATCGCTTTCCTGGCTCCGGTTTATTATGTAAGAATTTGAGTTGAACAGGCGAGAACTGATCAAAAAAATTAATTGCAGTTACGTCGGGAAGATGGGACCATTCAATTTCACTTGAAGGATTTTTTCGGAGCATTTTTGATTTGCAATATTATGGTGAGCACAGAATCCAGTCAACTCCAACTGTACCATGTTTTCCAGAGCATTTGCTTCACAACCTGCATCGTTTGCGCCTATAAAACCTACAAAAAGCTGAACGACTTGTCCACCCAAATGAGCAACAGAACTAGAGCCCTCAACAAACAATTATTCTGGACTCTAGGGCTCCAAACCCTTCTCCCTTGCTTCACTCAGTACATGCCAGTTGGTCTTCTTTTTGTCCTTCCAATGTTTGAAATTGAAGTTGGAAAAGTTGGGAATGTGGTTGGAGTGACTTGTTGTTTATACCCTGCTATGGATCCATTGATTGCGATTTTTATGATTGAACGGTTTCGGAATTGTGTACTAAGGAAAGGGGAGAGGTCGAGGTCAAAGAGCTCAAAAGTTGGAGTATCGGTTATGAATTCAGATGGGCATTCATCGGCGGGGATTCATTAAATTGTGTTAATCGGTGTAAATTTTCTCAAGTCAATAAATATTTCAAAACAAAATTTTTTTGTTTCTTCTTCAAATTGCAAATAAAACTGATGAACAATAGATTTTCTCTCAAGATGTACGTTAGAAAATCTTTATAGAGGGGCTCTGAATAATCAGGACCTGAAACACTGATTCCATATAGAAGTTCAGATTCTTCAACCTATTTTGGCACAGAAGTCGGTAAAGCTTCATGCTACACTGAAAGGGAGCGTGGCTTGCTGGAAAAGGGGCGGAGCCAAAAATGAAATACACCATCGTGTTCAGGGGACCTTGTTTGCCAATTGGCCAAAGGTCAAGTCTAGAATTCCTAATGACAAAAAAGCCTTTCTCTGTAAAATATTAGAAATCTTCCTTTGTAAAATATTGAGGGCTAACAGGAAGTTTCATAACGACTAAACCCAGGATGCAAAATTCCTAATACCATTTTTCAAAATCGAAGATTACTGTACCTACCAGAACTCAAAAGTGCTCTGGCTCCGTTTTCATTGCTGCCAGCTTTACCTATTCCATAAATCGTTTCTATTTTCTTAACCCAAACATCTTTATGCTATGTTTTGATCCATCTCATCACTCTATGACTAACCCCCTTCCCCGCTCCCTTAATCCACTAACGCATGTACAACTTTGTTCCGTTCCCCAATTCAAAGTCGTCATTCCTATCTTTTTATGTATTCTTTTGTTCTTTTAGTAACACGAAGATGTTATCATAATTTTTTCAAAAAAGGTATATAACATCCCGAAAACCATTATCACCTATCCGAAATGGCGGTGTCCCCATACCTCCGTACCTGTCAATTCCTATGCTTTTTCGTTGCAATTTTTGCCAACTCGTTGCTATTGTACTTGATGAAAATTCGAGCTGGAAGTTCATTAGGGAGATATCGGATTATGATGGTGTCTTTTTCGATTTATGCTTTGATTTACGCGACTATTGAGATTTTGACTCTACCGGTAGGTGATGATGGGGCCCTAGGATCACAAATTCTTGTTTCCTACTGGTAACTATCGTCAAAATTGACATTATGGGCTCGAAAAATGTCAAAACGTAGAGCTTGATGAGTTCCACACATCTGAAAACCTTGACCTACTCCCAGGCCGTTCTAAGCTGCCTATTGGTCTGCAAGAGCTAGGCCGTGATTGACCTGAAAGTGAATCTAAAGATTCTGATGACTGAAACTCACCAAAATTTACATGACCTCAATCAAAAATACATTCGAATTCTAGGTTATGCACCTCCATGGCTCTGGAATCCTGTTCTATGTTAACAGTGTTTTGAAAGACTACCAGACAGCAGGAGTGCTGATTTCCAGTGAGTTTTCAACAAAATTCAAAATTCCCTGGTTTTTATTCCCTGGTTTTCAGCTCTTTACTGCGGCTCATTTGCATTTTGTATATCGATGCTGGCCACACATTTTGTTTTCCGCTACATTGCGGTTTGTAGGTAGGACAAACCAACAAACCGACAGACTCCCAACCTAAAAATTCCAGAAACAACAAGCTCTACTATTTCGATGGCTACAAAATTTACCTTTGGTTCATCCCACCTTGCCTTCTTTTCACTATCTGGGGGTCTTCGATTTATGTCAATTTTGGGCCGACTCAAACCAAAAGGGACTATTTT
This sequence comes from Caenorhabditis brenneri, assembly GCA_000143925.2. Lineage (NCBI taxonomy): Eukaryota > Metazoa > Nematoda > Chromadorea > Rhabditida > Rhabditidae > Caenorhabditis > Caenorhabditis brenneri. Next base: position 22,675 of record GL380073.1, read on the forward strand.
CGAAATGTGACAATGAGACTTTACGATGAGGATATTGACAAAATTGCGTTTATAGCACCGTTGTATTTTGTAAGAGACCGCTTTTTTCAATTGGGGACCAGTTTTTGGAGTTTCAGACCCGCGGAGAAGATGGTCGACGTCAATTTCAAATTCCAGATTTATTCGGAGCATTTTTGAGCTGTAATATTATGGTGAGTCTTACAAAATGGTAAAAACAAATCGGAGCAAAATCTCTGTTCCTAATCAAGTTTTGCGCTTTTAAAGTTAGAGGTGAGAGAGTGCGAGACGCAGAGAAATAGACAGTCGTGTTCTCTGCCGCCTCTCACTCTCCCACCTCCAATTTTGATGGCGCGTAACTTGGTTCGGAACAAAGCTTTCGAGTTGGTTTTTTAAGAATTTCAAGTACTTACTAGTCACAAATAAAAGGAAGAGAGAAATATAGAAAGCCAGCCCCTATTCGCCTATTTTCAGACACTTTGCTTCACAACTTGCATCCTCTGCGCCTATAAAACCTACAAAAAACTCAACGACTTCTCCACCCAAATGAGCAACCGAACCCGGGCACTTAACAAACAATTATTTTGGACCCTAGGGCTCCAAACCCTTCTCCCATGCTTCACTCAATACGTGCCAGTTGGACTTCTTTTCGTTCTTCCATTATTTGAAATCGAGGTTGGAAAAGCTGGTAATATCGTCGGAGTGACTTGCTGTTTATACCCTGCCATGGATCCGTTGATCGCCATTTTTATGATTGATCGGTTCCGGAAGTTCGTCTTCCGAACGGAATCACCATCAACAACGAAGAGCTCTAAAGTGTCTTCGGTGGTGAATTCAGATGGATTTTCATCGGCTTCAAAGAAATGTGAAGGATAAATAATTTATTAAATCAGCTGTCAGAAATGAAATTTCTTAAAATACAACCTGATTCCCCCCGATTCTTACACTATTAATTGGGTTGAACCCGATAACAGAACCTAGTTGTTCGACCTCTTTGAACTTCTTGCAGGACACTATTCTCAAGATTTCTTTGGAAAAATCCCTATTTAAAAATAAAATGCAAAATGGATTGATATAGGAGAGGATTCCGTTAAGAAGAGGGTAAATTCCACGCATGTAGAATATCGGGCCGGTCTGAAAACAAATTCGCGCGTAAGATATAATGCCGAGTCCGCAAACACCATGTACGCCTAAACTTACATTATGGGCCTGTGAAAAATAGTTCTGGAAAGAGTAATAGACCAAAATGGTGAAAAACGAAAGGAGCAGGATGAAAACCTGAGCTGCTAGAGAGATTTCGCGACGGGCGGATCTAAAAATTTTATTTTTCTTTTTTGAGTCAAGCGCGCTCCATTGATAATCTCTTACGTTGGAAGCCGCATCGCATTTTCTCTAATAAAATACAAAAGACCACCATAGGCTAGGGAGCACAAAAGACAAGTTAACCCAACAACAACCAGGGACATTAGAGTGTTTCTCTGGAAATTTCCGGATTAGCTCTGTATAAACTTTTCGATCTACCTGTAACACATGACGTTCTGCAACTACATCCATCTTCTCCAGATTGTCATAATAGAAATTGGTGTCTTTTAGGACCACCAAGCTGATTAGAATAGGTAAAATCCAGTAGATAGCAATGATTTGGAGTTTGGAGGCAGTTTGAATTTTCTGAATCGATTTGAAATTGATATTCAAGACCCTGTCCTGAAAAACTCAAAAAAAAAAGTTTTAACTCACTATAGCAATTGTAGAATTAGAATGAGCTATAGCAAAGTACCGCTGGAAGGAGAGCAGGACTATCCCGGTGCATCGGATGTACAAAGTGAAGTAGATATGGTTGTAGGCGGCTAAACTCATGAATTTTTTCAGGTTTATACATGAAAATAGGTACCTGCAGCAATGTAATAGTGCTGGTATTCAAAGTAAAATTTGCGTATGAAAAAGATAGACCGCCCAAGGTTTAACACAATGAAGAGGATCATAGAGAGTAGGTCAGCGATGCACTGGAACAAAATCTGACATTTGGTACTAGGAAATTGCTAAGAAAACTCACATGCTGCAACAGAAGTGTGTAGAAAGTTGTGTTGTAGCTTTTCGAAGTGGATCTGACTCTCAAAAGACAAATAAGAACCAAAAGGTATATTGGAATGGTGATAACTGTTAGGATACAATATAAGGTGACTGGCCATGTAGGAGGAGCGGAGAAGGTACTGGAGTCATTCATCTTTCAGGCACGGATTGAAAGTGGTTAGAATAAAAAAGTGATGAATTATAGGAAATTGTTGATTTTGAGAAGTTTGAAAATAATAATCAGCCAGCACTAAATCTAAGTCTTGGGCCTGAACACTTTGAACTAGTCTTGCAAAATAAAAAGTTTAATTGCCCCAGACACTTTCTAAATCATAATGACCATATCCCGTGGGTTGGTCTCTTGTCTAATTGATATCTTTAACTAAAGTGCACATAGAGCCAATTGACGTAAATACAGGCATCAGTCGCGAAAGGTGTTATTAGAGTGATGTTTTTTTCAACAATTAACGGAATATAAGAAGAGCATTGGAAGCAAACTAGATTCCTAGATTCAGAGATCTCAGAGAAAATCGGAATTTGGGATCGGGCAAGGGAAAGGCAATCGGAGCATGTATTGGATTCTAAGAATTTGAAAAACCATTGCATGCCTAGGCAACCAAGCGGCAAGCTGGAAAATTGTTCGGCAGCTTGACCCCGATCAGAAGCTCACCTGTAGTTGCCAATCCTTCCTTCGTCAGCGTGTTGGTGTCTGAGGAACAGTAATTCAAGGTCCGCAAACATCGCAACAAGCCGACGCAAAAATGCAGAAAAATTTTTCGTATGTAGTTTATTTTGGTGCATGCTCTCCAATTTCCGATCAGTTCAATCATGTTAATCCGATAAAGCGTTCAGGTCGAAAGTCAGTCTGCTTGCTCCACTGAAAAATTTGTCACTCTCCCCTGCAAACGAAAATCTAATTATCTTTTAACGAGTGGTTTTTTTTTAAACGACCAATGTACTTGGTTTGGTATTTGCAACAACAGAACCTCTAGGTGGGTGTTAGTATGTTTTTTTTTTGAGTCCAATTTGTTTTTCACATTGGCTGAAGTTTCGTTGATCAACTGCAAAGTTATTAAAACCAGACGAACGGAAGGGCAGTCCGACGGACGAGACAGAACTTCTTCAATGAATTTTAATTGCTGTTTTTGATAGAATCAGAAAATAACGGACAGGATTTTTGGGTATAAAAACTCCAAGACAAGTCCGAGAGCTTGTTTTTTGGAGAGGGAGGCAATTTATTAATTTTTGGTTTGCTGGGAAATTGAGTTGCATGGTTTCTGATTGTTGTTATGAGTAATTATTTTCTCATGATTTTTATTAATCTCAGAGATTTTTTTTCCCTTTTTTTTCGCTATTCCGAATGACAAAAATTCAGATGCAAAGACCCTAACTTCCTCAATTTTTCTTTGTTCTCCATCCTTTTCACCCAACCGACAAAAAAACAAAAAAAACGTCCCTGATCATGTCATTTTATTATTCCTCTTACATTATTCTAGGTTCCTGAAGACGTCTATAAAATCCTTATTGCCCAAGTCTCAATAAGAACAATTCCGAACGATGGCTGTACCCATTTACCTTCATATCTGTCAATATTGTGCCTATGTCATCGCGATTGTTTCAAATTGTTTACTGCTCCATCTGATCCGAATGAGAGCTGGAAACTCGTTTGGAAGATATCGAGTGCTGATGATTTCCTTTTCAATTTATGCGATTTTGTATGCCAATATTGAAATTTTCACATTACCGGTGAGTTGGGTGCAAGGGTTACTGTAGTAAGGTGGAGCAAGGGATACTGTAGACAGCTAGATAGTTCTGGAGGTACAGAGAATCTCGACACGAATTCTCATTTGGAAATTATTCGTGTCGAGACCTTTGTAGTTGCGTTCTGTAGATAGATTATAGGAATCGGGCCATCTGGCCCAATTTGTGCCGATTTGGGCCGACTTGTGAAGATTCGGACCGATTTAGGCTGTTTGGGTCAATTTGGGCAAATTCGGGCCGATTTAGGCTGTCTGAGCCGATTTGAGCCGATTCAGGCCAATTTAGGCTGTCTGGGCCGATTTGGGCCGATTTGGGCTGTTTTGGTCAATTTGGGCCGATTCAGGCTGTTTGGGCCTATTTGGGCCGATTTAGGCTGTTTGGGCCGATTCGAGCCGATTTAGGCTGTTTGGGCTGATTTGGGTCGGTTCAGACTGTTTGGGCCGATTTGGGCCTTTCGGACCAATTAGGACCGTTTGGTTCTTCAGGCCGATGTGGTCCAATCGGCCTATTGTATATCTTACATTTTCTAGGTGATGTATATGCAAGGTGCTGGAATGATATTCTACGTGGATAGTGTCCTAAAACACCATGAGGATGCAGGATTGGCAATTGCAGGTAAGCTTGCCTAGGCAAACAAAGGGCAACTTGCCATTTCCTTTCCAGTTATCTACTGCGGCTGCCTGGCTCTCTGTATCTCAATGCTTGCCACTCATTTTGTTTTTCGATACTTTGCAGTTTGCAGGTTCGTTTTTCCCACCTTTTAATCCCTACTCCACTTTGTTCTAGGCAACAACAAATGCACATTTTCAAAGGGTACAAAGTATATTTTTTGTTTTTCCCGCCGATTTTTCTGTTCTCAATTTGGGCAGCATCAATGTACCTGAACTACCGGCCAATGGATATCAAGAGGGACTTTTTTCGGAAAGTTGTCATGGATTGTTTTGAAGAGGATATTGACCAAATTGCGTTTATAGCACCACTATACTATGTGAGCTTTTCTAGAGGGCATGTCTTTCAACAAAAAGTTTTTAGACCCACCAACCAGATGGCTCCCTGTTGCTCCGATACTCTGACCTATTCGGAGCACTTCTGAGCTGCACAATCATGGGCGGCTGCTTTGCTACTTGCTTCTTTTGTGCCTACAAAACCTACTTCAAGTTACAAGACTCCTCAATTCAAATGAGCAAGAGGACCAGGTCGCTGAGCAAGCAGCTCTTCTGGAGCCTCGGGCTCCAGACCCTTCTGCCTTGCTTTACCCAGTATATACCAGTTGGAATGGTGTTTATCCTTCCGTTATTTGAGATTGAGGTCGAGAAATATATCAATTTCGTTGGGGTCACTTGTAGTTTGTACCCTGCTCTGGATCCGTTGATTGCGATTTTTATAATTGATCGATTTCGAAATTATTTATTGAGAAAAGAAAAACCATCGGAAGTTAAGATTTCGCAGATTTCTGCGTATCAAACTCAAGGGGATTCTTCGTATCTTTGAATAAATATTTTTCATAATCGAAAAAAAATCAGTAAAATCAGAGAATCGCACTGGAACTGGAGGTCATGTAGGTAGTGGCTTTCGAGGAGATTTTGTTGCTTTTTCTGCCTGAAAAAAGGATTTTTTTGAGCTCCACGGCTCTCAGAACTCACAACACAAAGTCTTTCTGAACTCCTTGATACAAAACATGGCGATGAGGGGTTCGAGGGATGGATAAATTGCCAGGGTGGCTGGTACAATGTTGGCAATGGCTCCGACATAGACTTCAAAGAGGGGGAGAATGATTAGTAAGCCAACCGGGCTGTACATCATGACGAATGGGAGGAGGGTCTGAAAAAATAAAAATAAAATTGCCAATGGTGGGTTTGAACCCGGGCAGGTCCGCTTAATGACCTAGCGCGCTACCGATTGCGCCATGCGGCGCCTTGCAGCGCGCCGACCCTGCGCACGTTCACATGGCGCAACTGGTAACAACCTTAGTTGGGGAGAAAGGCACCCAGGTTCAAACCCATCAGAATCAATTATCTTTTGCTTTTTTTTTCAGACGTTATCCGCCTGTTCAGGTTCTGCCAGACCGGCACTGTGTCCCAACCCATTACCCTCCAGAATTACCTGGAAAGCCAGCGTAAAAAACAATTGACGATTTAACTCCAATGTCTTCGGACTCATATGACAACTGACATCCTTCATTGTAAAGTAGATACTCGACGCGCAGAAGATGATGGTGGAGAAGCAGACGGCCTGAACCAATAAGGACTTCCCCTTATAAAAGAGCACCACCCACAATAATACAAACACAACCAGCGGATCCAATCAAGTCCCCAATTATCCATTCCCTTTCATCTTTCTCGTTGATAAGCCAGTACATTGGAGCAATGAAGGCAACTCTGGTGGAGTCCTCCTCGTAGTAGGATTGGAGTTCCTTTCTGAAATTCAGATTCGTGATTCTGAATTTTGAAGGGGGGAACCTCATATAAATCTGCTTCTCCACGGTATTTGCCATTCCATAATAGACGAATTCAAACCATAAAACGAAACAAACAAGGCAGGGAATGAAGATGTAGGTGAGCTTGAATCCCTCGATTTTTGGGTGGAGTTCGGGTCTGGAAATATTTAGTGGGAAAAGGAAAAATGAGTTGGGGTTGGTAGCAATTGAACCCAGGATCAATAGTTTTGAAACAACCGTACTAGCCAGTAAGCCAAGGGAACCATTGTGAACCGTACTGGATGACACAAGCCTAGCTTGTTTGAAACGTCATATCTCGGTTCCTAGACGAGGTATCAAAAAGTTGTCAACTGGTAAAATGTGTAAAATTGTTTAGGAAACAAGTTTGTAGTTGGCAACTTTTTTCTAGACCCACTAGGAATTGAGATATAACGCTACAAACAAGGAGTAACATCTAAGATGGGTAAGATAACTGAATCGTCTTGCACCCCTATCTTGAATTCTCTT
>GL380073.1:51146-83114 GCA_000143925.2 Caenorhabditis brenneri
CCCCCCAATATTACGTCAAAGACGAGGATTAGGCTAACCTATCGATTTACCTCATAAACAGACTCACTCCACTCTTATCCCATCATTCTATCCCCGACATCGTCTAGTGGACGGTCGTGTCTTCTTCTTCCTTTATTGGTCCTCTCTGTGGAGACGTCCCCTTGACGTCATGCAGAGGCGATCAATATGACTTCATCCCCTTACCCTGAGTTCACATACCTTCATTCCCTCATTCCCTCTATTGGACGGTCGCATCGTTTTCACCTCTCCTTTCCCCTAACCCTGCTCATCCTCATCCTTTTCCCCATTTCGCCACCTGGAGATAGCTCTTTTGTCTCTGGGTTCTTCTGCATTTTTCAAATTTCGCGCGCTCTCTCTGGAGCCCCCCCCCCCACATTACGTCATCTAGAGGGGGATTAGTCAAGTCTATCGATTTACCCTACAGACAGGCTCACTCCACTCTTATCCCATCATTCTACCTCTCATGTCGTCTAGTGGACGGTCGCATTTTCCTCTTCTTCCCCTCGATTGGTCCTGGAGACGTCCCTTTGACGTCATACATATGCGATCAATATGACTCCATCCCCTTGCCTGAGTTCGCATACGTTCATTTCGTATGGCTTTCCCTCATCCCTTCATTCTACCTCCCATGTCGTCTAGTGGACGGTCGCTCTTCTTTTCTTCTCCTTATCGTTTTTTGGTCCTCTCTCCCCTTGTACCTCGTCCTGCTCATCGTTTTTTTCTTCTGCTCTTCACTAAAACTTCCATTTTTCAGATATCGAACAATGAGTTACAACAATCGCTACAACGACAACCGAGGCGGCAACGGCTACAACGACGATCGTCGTCAAGATGGTGGCTCCCGGTACGGTGGCTCCAACTCCTCGTCGTCCAGTAGCTATTCTGGATCTTCACACGGTGGGTCGCCACGTGGCAACTATGGAGGAGGTCGCGGAGGAAGCCGCGGAGGTTATCAAGGTGGGCGTGGTGGCTACCACCGTAATGAAGATCTCTCCCATCAAATGGGACAGATGAACATGGGTGGTGGATATCGTGGAGGACGCGGGGGACATGGTGGCAACAACATGTACAACGACCGTCCGAATCAGAGCAGAGTTCCAAGAGCTCCCGCTCAACCTGGAGACCTTGCCGGGTCCGCCCAGCACCCTAATATGCCAGTCCCCAAGAAGCAGCTTGCCCATACCAAACAAAAGTTTGCCGATCGGCCAGACGGATGGGTTTTTGATAAGAAAGCTGTGGGAACTAAGACTGAGCTCATCACCAACCACGCCTTGGTTCACCTCCCAAAGGAGACCATCAAGATGTATGTTTACAACATTGAGATCTTCTCCAACAGAAAATTGGTCACCAAAAGAGAAGAAGCATCTCCACTCTTCCACGAGCTCATCAGTAAGAACAAAAGGGATTTCCCACCATCCCACAAGTACATTTTTAATGATGTCAACATGCTCTGGACCGCAGACCAACTCTCGAAACCCGAGGGAAAGGTTACTGATAGAAGAAACTACATGATCTACAAGTACGCTGGACGTATCGACTTCGGTCAGAATATCGGAGAGTTCCAGGACCCACAGACCCTTGCCACACTCATCGACGCCATTGCCACCGCTTCCGCCAGATCACCAGCCTGCACCAAGTACACTGTCTTCAAAAGAAACATGTACATGATGCAGGGAAGGACAGAGCGGCCGGATGAAGTATTGGACTTCCCGATCACAGTGCCACTTGGTCATGGTTTGATGCTCGTCTTGAATTTTCAATTGGAATTCGTTTGAACTTGAGAGCAGGGAATCACCCGCTTGTTAATGATGGGTTAGTTTTCTTTCATTTTTTTTTTACTTTTGGGTATTTCAATTTTTCAAATTTTTTCAGTCGCCCCACACAATGTTCTCCCCGCCCCTGGATACCCATTGATCCGCCTGCTCTGCGAGATTATCAACAACGACACCATCACCGATGAGGAGTTTGAAGACGTTTGGGATGACAGACTCCGGAGAGCAGTGGTCACCGAGCACAATCGTGTTGAGTTGGACAAGATCTTGAAGAAGATGAAGCTCAGGTACTCTCAAGACACCGCCATCAGAATTGAGCAGGATGGAAGAGAATCCGTCCCATCAATCTTCACAAACCCCAAAAATGGTAGAGACTTCAAGTATCATGAGTTGACTTCTTCCTCAGCTGCACAAACCACATTCTATGATCAGGACGGAAGAAGGTGGTCGATTGCTGAGTATTTCTTGGAGATGAACCACATCCGACTCCGTTACCCGAACCTTCCATGCCTTGTAAAGAAGCCCACCAAGCAGAACGGCAACCGATTTGTTGCCTACCCAATGGAGTTCATCAGCTACATTGCGGAGCCTAAGAGAAAGGAGGGATTTGTCTCCGAGCAAGTCAAGTCCAGCCTCATCCAGTACACCTCCTACGAGGCTCCCCAACGTTTCGCCCTGCTTGAGAAGGTTGTTGGACAAGTTGGAATTGCCGATGTGCCACCAGCAGTCGACAACACTGACTCGTACATGAAGAAGCATGGATTGAGCATTGAGAAGGAGATGCTGACTGTGAAGGCTACAGTACTTCCACCACCAACTGTCGTCTATGGAGAGGGATCCAAATTCAAGGATGTCAATCATGAAGGAGAGTGGGAAGCTGTGACTCATGAGCCAATTCGGAGAGTGTTGGAGGACTCTGTCTACGTTAGAAATACGGATAAGAACGGTCCAAAGATGACAAAGCGACTTCTCGGATCAATTCTTCACATCAAATCTCCAGTCAACAATGGAGCAGAGATGCAATATGATGCGTAAGTTTACTTTTTTAAAAATTAGAATCATTTCCAAATACTTAACTAGAAAATATTTCAGCGCCGGCTACCATCGACTCATGAAAGCCCTCGAGGATTGTGGACAACCTGTGTGCTGGGAGAACAGGGAAGCTGGGCAAGCTGCCATCCAGGGAATCCATAACTTCTGTCAAGGATTTGAGCAAGAGGCAAGCATCCTGGAATTCTTTGCCAAGCTCAAAAACAACATTGACGAGAAGAAGTACAAGAAGTGTGACGAGGAAGTGATTATTCCATTCGTCTTGGTGGTCTTTGAGGTCAGGTGCTCTACACTGACCAATTTCCGAAACTGCTTCAACAACGACTACAACTTCATCAAGTATCTCGGTGACAACGAGCAAGGAATCTTCACTCAGGGAATCTTGGTTGAGAACTTGTCGATCATCCAGGAGAACCCATTGGCCTGCAAGCTCACTCGTTTGATGGTTGAGAAGATCCTTGGAAAGGTTGGCACCACTCACAGGAAGTTGGAGCGTGAGGGAGACCACAAGTCATGGACCAAGTTCACCGACCCAAAGAGCCCAACCCTTGTGCTCGGTGTGGATGTTTCTCATCCATCTCCACGGGAGCGAGAGGAGGACTCCGTCCGTAAGTTGTCCATTGCTACCATCGTCGGAAACATTGATTTCGACTGTACTGAGTACCGTGCTTCGTCTCGAATCCAGGATTCTGGCGAGGAGAAGATCGTGAGATTCAAAGAAGAAATCGCCGCTCGCCTTCACGATTTCATCAAGAACACTGGATCCCGACCAGCTCATATTGTGGTGTACCGTGATGGTCTTTGTGAGAACGACTTCCAGAGAATTCTCTACGAGGAGCGTCTCAACATTGAGCAGTGTTGTGTTGAATTGGCACCGGGATACGAGCCAACCATCACTTATATTGTTGTCACCAAGCGTCACCACACTCGATTCTTCCTCAAGGATTTCGAAAAGGGACACGAGAAGCAAGGATTCAATGTTCTTCCCGGAACCCTTGTGGAGGATACAGTCACCACTAAAGACTACTACGACTTCTTCCTCACCACCCAAGTTGGACAGAAGGGAGTCGCCAAGCCAACTCACTACTACGTTCTCCACGACACCTGGAAGCCGATGGTCTCCTTCTGGCCTACTGTCACCCATGCTTTGACCTACATGTTCTGTAGAGCAACCTGCACCGTATCCCTTCCAGCACCAGTCCTCTACGCACATTTGGCTGCCAAGCGCGCTAAGGAGTGCCTCGATGGAGTTTGGACTATTGCAACGTGAGTTTTTTTTTTCAAAAAAAATTGCCTTTACTTATAAAAATAATTTTCAGATTCCGCGGAGTCCGTCTCAGTGTCGACAACGTCCACGACGTCAACAAGCTCACCGAAGCCATCAATGTGAACAATGGATTGGATGGAATGACGTTTGTCTAATTCTAAACGTCTCTAATAATTTTTTTATCTCTTGTACCCCTTAAAACCTCTTGAGTCACATTTTCTAGTCATTGAAGTTTTTTCAAATAAATAAATCTAAATAAATATTGAATTTCCAAACATTTTCTTTTTTGACTTCAACTTCAGGTTAGGCTTTCATCTTGATTTCGAACGTTGCTCTGGATTCTTGACAAGGTGAGTTCAGCTTTCAGTTAAATTTTTCGGTTCTCTTTTGCTTTCAGACAGTCTCATGATACTCTCGGGAGGTCGATTGCTCATTCAGAAATGGCTCCAGGACCCGACACGGCCAGCAACCATTACGGAGAGCCCGACCACCACCAAGGAGGACTCAGGAGATACCAAGTAGGTCCTCAAACATCTCATAAGGGAATTTTTTTCTCGCATGGGTTAGAAATTTTCTATAATATGGTGGTCTGAAAGTAGATGCTTCTGTGAGTGGATTCTGAAATTTCTAGCTCTCATTTGATCCTACAAAACTAGAAATCTTCATCTAAAGTAGCTAAGACAACAGTGAAAACAAAAGGGGACGTGTTCAGATTTTCAAATGAAGATGTCCAGACTTTCAGGTCCCAGTGAGGGCCAAAAACTTCAGAATCCACTCACAAAAGCATCTACTTTCAAACCACCAATTCATAGAAAATTCTTAATTTATGTGAGAAAAACATTCAGTTGTCAGTACAAAAAATGAAACGGGTATTCAATCTCAAACTGAAATGTGATATCTTGACATTGAGATTTTTGAAAATCTGGATGCAAAATCTGAAACTAAAAATCAAGATGCTGCTGGGTTGGAACATTGAGATTCAATTCATATTTTTATTAAATTACCAAGCTATGTACAAAATTATTAATAATATTCGAAGCGATGCTCGAGGAGGCAAGGAATTCAGCTGGAATTGTGGGGAACTGTAAGCGAGAAAGAGAGAGAAAGAGAGAGAGAGAGAGAGAGAGAGAGAGAGAGGGAGAGAAAATAATGGTTCAAGGAGACCATTGTAGGGCTAAAGCTGGAAATCTGAAGTTCAAGAACAATTCAGGAAGGAAGAATGGATACAATTTGAGAAACTTCTACAACAAAAAGCGATTGAAATCACACGAAAGTCATCCCATCCAATCCACTATTCACATTGATGGCCTTCGTCAACTTCTCCACATCATGCACATTCTCGAAGCTCAATTTGATTTTGTGGATTCTGAAAAATCAATTTTGATCTCAAAGACTATTAGCTATCAACCCACCTGGCATAGTTCTCAGCGCCATCAATATGCTCCTTGGCTCTTTTCGCTGCAAGATGCGCGTAGAGCACTGGAGACGGAAGAGAGACGACTGATGTCGTGCGGCAGAAGAGATAAGTGAGGGCGTGGGTGACGGTGGGCCAGAAGGCGACATATGGCTCCCAGGTGTCATGGAGCACATAATAGTGGGTGGGACGGGCAATTCCAGTCTGACCAATTTGGGTGGCTAGGAAGAAGTCGTAGAAGGTGTTAGTGGTGACCTTCTCCTCAACGAGAGTCCCTGGCAGAATGTTGTGACCGTGTTTCTCATGTCCTTCCTCATGGTTCTTCAGGAAGAATTTGGTATGGTGTCGCTTTGTGACCACAATATATGTGATGGTAGGGTCATACTTGACACTGATGTTTTTGCAACATTGGTCGATGCTCCGTCGCTCCTCCCATAGAATTCTCTGGAAGTCTGTCTCACCGAGTCCATCCCGATACATTACGATATGTGCTGGTAGGACTCCTGTGTTCCTCTGGAAATCGTAGAGACGAGCTGCGATCTCATCCTGGAACCTGACAATCATCTCCGCTCCTGCATCCTGAATCCGACAGGATGATCGGAATTCAGTGCAGTCGAAGTCGATGTTCCCGACCACCGATGCCACGGAGAGACTTCGAACTCCTCCTAGCTCGCGATCCCGTGGACTAGGGTGGGAGACATCTACACCGAGCACCAGAGTAGGGCTCTTTGGATCGGTGAGCTTCGTCCAAGACTTGTGATCTCCCTCCCTCTCCAACTTCCGATGAGTGGTGCCGACCTTTCCCAGCACCTTCTCCACTATGAGACGTGTTAGCTTGCAGGTGATGGGGTTTTCTTGGACGATCGACAAGTTCTTGGATAGAATTCCTTGGGTATAAACCCCAAGGGCACTATCGCCAAGGTATTTGATAAAATTGTACTCATTGGCGAAACCGTCTCTCCCACCAGCGAAGGTTGAGCATCGAACCTCGAAGACAATCCAAACCAGAGGAATCAATACTTCCTCATCTGACTTCTTGTACTTCTTGTTGTTCTCCTCCGCGTTGGCATTTTCTTTGAGTTTTTCCAGAAACTCAATAATCTTCTTTGGATCGTCACGGTTCTGAGAGAAGTTGAGCACTCCATGGATGGCAGCTTGTCCGGCTTCCTTGTTCTCCCACGCCACTGGTTGGCCGGTTCTCTCGATGGCTTTCATCAGGTGGTGGTAGCCCGCGCTGAAAAAATAATTATCGATTGATGAAGTTGAACCTTCGGACGGTTCGTGAGCGTTCTCACACTTTTTGAAGGTACCGAAACAAACTAAAAAACTTACGGGTCGTAATGAAACTCGTTCCTCCTGTTCAGTGGGGAACAGACATTGAGAATCGATCCCAGCAGCCTCTTTGTTATTTTCGGAGCATCGTTATCTTTATCCTTATTCCTCACATAAATCGAGCCATCCAACACCGCCAGACAAGGATCATGGGTCACCGCTTCCCACTCCCCTTCATGGTTCTTGTCCTGGAACTTGTACCCTCCTCCATACTCCACTGTGGCGGCTGGGAGCACCGTGGCCTTCACATTTATCATCTCTTTCTCAAATGTGAGCCCATATCTTTGCATCATCGGGTCATTGTTGTCGATGACTGGTGGGCAATCGGCGATTTGGTTTTGCCCGATGATCTTCTCGAAGAGGGCACGTCCTTGTGGAGCAGTTTTGATTGTGGTGTGCTCGATGAGTTCGTTTCTTGTGACAGTCGGTGGTAAGCCGTCAAACCTTTTTGACTCAGGGATATACGTGACGAATTCCATTGGCCAGGCACAAAAACTTGGTCTTTGTCTGCTTGGTTTCCTTTCGAAGCATGGGAGATTCGGGTAGCGGAGACGGATGTTACAACATCTCAAAAACCATTCAGCTACAGTCCACTCTCTTCCTTCATGGTCCGGGAAGTACGTATTCGCAGCAGATCCTGGAGTCAGTCTGTAGTATTTGAAGAGTTTTCCTCGCTCTCTGCAGACCATCAACGATGGAACAGTCTCTCTTCCATTCTCGTCGATTTGAATGGCGATATCTCTAGAGTAACGGAGTCTCATCTTCGACAAAATCTCATCTAACTGCTTGCGATTCTCTTCAGTGACCACTGCCTGCCGGAGGCGCTCATCCCAGAAGTTCTCGAACTCTCCATCCGTGATGGTATCTCCGTTGATGAGTTCGCAGAGAAGACGGATCAGTGGGTAGCCGGTGCGGGTGAATAACTTGTGGGTGGCTGGAAATTTCAGGTTGAATGAAGATATCGTTGGAAGGTTTCAAGCTGGGACGGGCCTAGCCGATCACCCCTAGAAAACTCACTGTCAAAACAAGCTGTGATACCGGCTCTCAAATTCAACCGCACTGCAATTGAAATCCCGATCCTCGCGTCCAGCCCATGACCAAGTGGCACTGTGAGTGGTGCATTACACACCTCATCTGGATTCTCCGGCACTGTCTGAAGCATAAAAATACACTGCTTGTAGACGGTGTATTTGGAGCATGCTGGATTTCTGACACGATGTGTTGCAATAGCATCGACCAATGTCGCAAGAAGCTGACGATCCTGATCCTCCCGAATCGTCTGACCAAAGTCCACCCGAGAAGTGTACTTGTACACGATACGGTGATTCTTGAACCGTACCTCACCTTCTGCTTTTGGAAGCTGGACCATTGTCCACAACATATTCACATCATTGAAGATAAAGGTGCTGGAATCCGGAAACTCTCTTCGGAATCGGCTGACCAAGTTGTAGAAGATTGGTCCGGCTTCTTCTCTCTTGGTCAGCTCCTTATTGTTTTGGAAGACTGCAATGTGGTAGCAGTACAGTTTGAGTGTTTGCTGGGGGAGATGAACCAGGACATGATTGGTGAGCAGTTCAGTCTTGGTTCCAACAGCTGGTCTCTCGTAGACGGATCCTTTTGGACGTTTTGCGAATTCTTGTTGATGATGAGCAAGACTGGCCTTGGGGAATGGTGCGTTGGGGTGTTGAGCTGAACCGACAAGATCTCCTGGTTGACCGACTCGTGGGACTGTGCTCCGGGCCGGTGGGTGCTGGGAGTAGATGTTCATGCGTCCCATCTGTTGGGAGAGATTGTCTCCACGTCTTCCTTGGGATCCTCCACGTCCTCCTCTTCCAGAGCTTGATCCTCCACTAGATGAAGATTGTCCATGATGTCCTCCTCCGTGACTCATTGCCAATCTGAAAAATGAAAAATAATTGGAAAAACTAGGAAGCGGGGAAGCGAAAAGGGCAGTTCTATAAGAGGTTTTTTCTACGAGAAGGGTAGAAATATCATAGCGCGGAAAAAGATACAGCTGTTGGAACGGCTAAAAAAGCCATGCGAAACAAAAAGAGATGGGAAAAATATAAATGCCGTCAAAGGGATATTTTTTCGGTCAGGATCAAAAGAAGACTATGAATGAATGATGGGAACACCATAAATTTTATGTCCGACCCGGACGGTTCGGCTCAGCAAAAGAGGGGACGTGCCGAGAAAATGAGGTACCGCCCCTTTAATGATGGTGCACTCACCACAGATTTTATCCATCATTATCACTCTATTAATCTAGTACAAACTTATCTAGTATTTACTAGTTGAGATAAAATCATCACTCTATGAACTTAGACATCTGTCATTGTGCAGTTTTGTTAGAGGTGTTGAAGCATCTATTTGATTAGAACAACGAAGGATGAAAAAGAAAAGCGGGAGGAGCAGAATCAAAGGGAGAGATAAGAAAAAAAGCAATTTGTCAAAGTGACCAGATGGCTAGGAGGAGAACAATAGGAAGAGAGAGAGAGAGAGAGAGAGAGAGAGAGAGAGAGAGAGAGAGATAGAGATAAGAAAAACTGAAACACACTGATCCCCTAGGGGAAGTCCTAGAACTCAGTTCTTGCGAAAAAAAAAAGTTGAACCTAGTGTCAAATTTCAATAGAACTGGGGCCGTTTGGCTGTCAAAAGTGTTACCCGACAGTTTCAAATAGTATAGTCTTTGGCTACTTTCACCAAAACTATACAGTCGAAAAAGAGGAATAGACGAACAGCATAAAAATCGGGGAGAGAAGCGAGGGTATTTCACTGAAAAATAGTACACAAGTGGAAAAAGAAGGTCGAAGGGTCAACGCGACTTTAGGAGGAAATGGAGGTTAGCATCATGAACAAAAACACACCATTGAAACGAGAGATGTTGCGAAAAGTAAGAGAAAGAGAGAGAGAGAAATAGAGAAAGAGAGGGGGGTTCGGAAGAATTGCTGAGCAAGAAATGTAGAAGCCTTCATTTTGAGAAGGGCTTGTAAGAATTGCTGAGCAAGAAACGCTGAAACTTTGCTTCTGAAGATCCATGTTTTAAAAAAGGGAAGAGAGAGAGAGAGACAGGGAGAGATGGAGAACTCTGTGAAAAAGAAGAAAAATGATAAAGTGCATCCGAGGCAGGGTCCGAATAGAACTCCTGAAGAGAAACGAGAGAACACGCTGAGCAAGAAAAGAAGAGCTGTCAAGCACAAGAAGCCTTAGCAGTCTCAAACTATTCAACATTGAAACATATATGTGCTAAGCATCTTCTTTTTTTTTTGGAGAATGCTTTTTGAAGAAGAGACTCCCAAAGGGATAGAGAACGACAGGAAGCAAAATAATGACATATGAAGCAAGAATGAAAAAAAGAGACGGAGAAAATGTCCATCAGAATCTAATCCGAACAATTCACACTAGCCAGCTTTCCTATAAGCAAAACGAAGGACTTATCCTCGACATCTCCGAGAATAATAGAAATTAGCACCATGTGGCCACGTGTTCTTCACGGAATACATAAGAAATCACCTGATGATGATGGATGCACTTAGCAAGATTAGGATCCGACATCTCTGTGTCGATGAAGTCGAAAAGAAAAATTTATGGTTTTGTGAAGCACTGTATACAAACAGAAAGTAAAACGCATTGGTCATGGAGCGGGTTCCCACAGGTCCATTGTACGGGTTTCCTTTTTTTATTTTAGATTCTATTCATTTTTATATTAATACAAGAAAATTTAGGTTAAACATCAAAAAAATACAACTTCCCCCAAATGTGGAAATACTCGGAAGAGCTCAAAAAAAATATATATAAAATAATTGGAAACCCCATTTCCTAGAAAACAAAAATCGGGGGAGTTTCCCAAGAAAAAAAAAGAATGGGCCGAACCGGGGATTGAACCCGGGACCTCTCGCACCCAAAGCGAGAATCATACCACTAGACCATTCGGCCGCGGGGATTTTGGGAGCGGAGGGGATACAGGAAGAGAGGGAGAAAACATGTTTTACGCAGAACGTGTTCTTATCATGAAGGCGGCTTATCACCTGGTGTTAGCAAGCTACCCTAGGCGGCTAATGACCATTCTAACGGCACCAGAGCCTAGATCTAAGGGTCCCGGTGACTAAAAGCTACAGTAAAACCCACCGGCTGTGCGATAAACTCAATCATACCACTAGACCATTCGGCCGCGGAAACTTTCGATGCGGAGGGGGTACAGGAAGAGAGAGAGAGAGAACATGTTTTACCGATAGAAGATAGATATGCTTCCCGAGAAGGCATGGAGAATGTTGCATAGTCGTTGGCTAAGCATTTTAGGTAATTAGTTCGGTTTTACCTGCTTGTGAATACTAGTTTTTTTTGTAATAAATTAAGATGAATTAGGTGAAAGTCGATTTGAAGCTGAGCAAGAAAAGCAGAAAAAATATTCAGAAAAATGAGTCGTTGGAATCACTAACTACAAGTTAGCAACTAGACAAAATAGAAAAATAGGGAAACTGAGCTTTTCAAAAATCTCCCGAGCAACTTCATAGTAGTTTATTCTATTATTCTCCAATTCGGAAATGTATGCAGTCAATTGAAAGTTTAGGGGGCAGTGAACTGACCAGGGTGAGGTAAGCAGGTGATAACCTTATCACAGAAATGTGAAATTCATTTTACGACCTGCTAATGGTCACTAATAACATAGTGAGGGCTTATTTACTTCTTGACCAAGCATCTAACTTTACGATTCATGTGGAATGCATATAAATGTAGTAAATGAAGTTGCTCCCCATTCTAGGCCCCGAAAATTGAGCTGCAAGCGTATTTTTTTGATGGTGAGAGACTTAACTCCATGAGCTCCTTTAAACGATAATAAAACATAAGCAGAAACTTGCAAAAGTGCATGTTTACCACCATCAAAAAGTTCACTTTACACAACAAAAAAAGTCGTCTTTGTGTAACATTGCCTGCACAAAAAAATTGATTCATAAATGTTGCAAAAGCACTTTTTGAATGAACATATTATTATTATTATAAACTGATAAGAGAGGAGAACGGTATAATAATATATTATATTTCTATTTCTTTCAAAACGGGGTGAAAGGAAAAGTGTTTCGGAGATGACTATCAAACGGTAAGCAATAAATTTTGAATAGCACCCGGAAGATGCTTTATGGAAGTAGATAAAATATTTTGAAGGGTTAATTAGGAAATATATTTTAGCAAGCATCGATATTAGCTTGCAATTTTGCTGCAATTTGAAGGAAGGCTAAAATGTGTACTATAAAATCAGTGGCAGGTACAACTTCGAAAGGTTAGACTTGAGTTTTTGAGGTTTGAAACTCGAGCCATTTCGACTCACCAATAAAAATAAAAAACACAGAGATGCAATAAGAATTTTTATGTCCATGAGTGGCTCCCCCAATGTTTATATAGAGTGACAATAGCTGTGATTAGCACACATAATTAATGTACATAATAATTAGTATACATAATTATGATGTTGAGGTATTAGCACCCTTTTTTTGGGAGAGAGGTCTTTTTTGTGTTCAATTCGATGGTGAAAACATCTTCTATGAGAAATTGTCGTACAACCGATAATACATGTAGATACATACCTCATGCTAAGAACAACAAATCTCGGTCCCTGTTTCAGTTTTTGAAATGTGGTCAACTAATCAAATATTAACCTATAGATGGTATACATTTTGTATGTAGAAAAATTTTTGGACAACTCTGAAGCGAGCAGAGATATGTTGCTCTGAACTTGGTTGAACCTCTATTTCAGGATTCGGTCCCTCTGCTGCTTGGAGGGTCATATCTCGGTTCCTAATTTGATTAGTGAAAAACTGTCAATTGAAAACTTTCTTCTGGAGCAATTTTACGCATTTTTTCAGTTGAGAACTCCTTTCTACCTCCAATAAGGATCGAGGTATGATGCTCCAAACAACCAACACTAAGCTAAAGTATTGCGGTATCTCAAAATTGTCAAATTTCGATTCTGGATTTTTGCGATTTTTTTCAAAGTTTTTAAAACCTGAAGATAGCGACTTATAGAACAAAAAATTCTCTATCGATCGATTTAAATATCGTACAGAGTTCTATCAGAAAAGTTGCCAAGAAAATCGATGAATTGTGTGCAAACCTTGGTTTTTCCGGTGGCTTGGAGCAAAATATGGAATGCAACCTGTTGTTGGATTCACTACAATATATTCCCAGTCCCTTTGTACCTATCCCCCATTTCCTCATCTTTTGTTCTCTTCTACCCCCAATTCGTTCCTAACCCCGGGCCTAATCTTTGTATCTTTGATGCGCTATCATTTTTGATATCTTCCTGCAACACCTTCTCCTTTCTTCTTCTCCATTCCCCAATGTTTTCTTTCATTTCACGCCTTCATCATGTGAAGACAAATGATGTCATTTGATGTCTTTGTTTACAAAAAACCAGTTCTTCTAGAAAACAGCGGGACATTTATGATAGGTACGAAATTATTCATTTTTTCCACGTCGAGATTAATCCGATCAGCATCTCGATTTTTGCAGACATGACCTCTAGAGAAAATTCATTTATTATTCGCATTCCTAGCCTAACATACAGAACAATCAAAAATCGCAAAAAAAAAAACAAAAAATGATAAAGCCAACAAAAAAGTATGTACATGAGACCGAGAAATCACCACTTGACGATTTGAACCAACTTGTTTTTCGGGTAGTTTCGGATGCCGAACTTGCGAATCTCGTTGAAGATCCAGATCCAGATACCGACGATGACCGGGACCAGCCAGCACTGGAAAAGGAGAAATTAGAGTTTTTGGTCAGGTACTAGGGGCTAGGAACGGATATCCGGATGTCTAGAGAACGCTACTTACCTCCCATGGTGGTGGAGCCGATCCGAACACGTACTGCACTCCTGGCACAAAAGTGAACAAGCAAATCAACAACAAGTCAATGATCACCGCCAAAATCGCCACAATATTCGCCATTCCATGCACAAAAATCGAGACACGACGTGTCAAACACATCCACAAGTGCCATGCCTGTCCAACTACCACAGCGATATGGAACGCGGCCGCCGCTTGAGCAGCCATGTACACCTGTTGCTCGGCTCCCAGCACAACTCCACTGCCAGTTGTGAAATTCGAGGCTCCCACTTTGAAGTGCTCATTGGCGGAGAAGGCGAGCTCCCATGGACGGATTCCGTTGAGATAGTAGGAGAGGAGGTAGGCGACAACTCCACCGACGGAGATGAAAATTGACATGAAGAGATAGGTATAGGTGATGAGTCCCTTGGTGACCAAGTGGGTCTCCTTCTTTCTTGGAGGTTGGAGCATAATGTCCGCTTCTGGACCCTCGTAGGCCAATGAGACAGCTGGAGGGATATCGGTGATCAAGTCAATGGACAGAATTTGAACTGGAGTTAGTCCTAGAGGGAATCCAAAGAAGAAATTGAGCATTACAGGGACAAGTTCCGGCCACATATGGGTCATGGTGTAGGCAATTGTCTTTCGGAGGTTGTCGAAGAGAAGACGTCCCTCTTCAATTCCAGCGACAATGGAGGAGAAGTTATCATCAAGTAGAATAATGTCGGCTGCTTGTTTTGCCACGTCACTTCCTGCTAGACCCATGGCAACTCCTACGTCAGCTTTCTTCAATGCTGGAGCATCATTGACTCCATCTCCGGTGACAGTCACACATTCTCCACGCTTTTGGGCTTCCGTCACAATCAGCAGCTTGTGTTCAGGGGTGGTTCTTGCAAAAACAATGTAACGGTGCTCCAACAATGCATCCCATTGCTTCTCATTGAGTGCTGGAAGTTCTGGTCCGGTGATCACCGCCCAATCTTGTGAGTTTGTTCGTCTCATGATCTGACGATTATGGTCTAGGTTAGTGACCTCTTCCGAGTCGATCATTCCAATCTGACGGGCGATCGCAGTAGCGGTTGACTTGTGATCTCCGGTGACCATGTACACCTTGATGCCTGCTTCTTTACAAGCCTTGATAGCCCGGGGAGTATCATCTCTAGGTGGATCCATTATTGCACTCATTCCAAGGAAATCCCATCCATCCATTGGAACGGTGTTAGACTTCATTGAGAAGGTGGAGGTAGCCGGGGCACGGAACTTCTTGCAAGCGAACCCGATCACTCTGCATCCTTCGTCTCCAAATGTCTCATAGGCCTCGTTAAAGTCATCCAGTCTCTTTTCATTGAGCTCCATTGGCTCTCCGTCAATGTTCAATGATGAGCAATGCTTGATCAAGACTTCCGGAGCTCCCTTGATCATCAAAATGAACTCGACATCGGCATTCATAGCCTTTCTATCCGCCATTTCGTTCCATGTATTTTGCGTGGTTGCCAGGATCAAGTGGAACTTTCTGACGGAATTGAATGGCACCTCGAAGACCACGTGGAAGTTATCACGGACCTCCTTGGCGTCTAACATTCCAGAGGCGTAACGGAGAAGAGCAACTTCGGAGGGGTTTCCTGAGATGAGCATTTCCTTCACTGGTTGGCTTCGGTACACGGTCAGGTCTAGCTCGGAGTCACTGAAAAAAAAGGATAGCTGGTGTTCAAGGAAAACTAGGACCTACATTCTAGGCGGGCGGACCTTTGTGGTCAAGTTGCTTTCGATTCTGGCCTTGTTGCAGACACAAATAACACTGAGGATGTCGGAGAGTGGAGCATCGTACCATCCCAAGGTGTTCATGGCGTTCAGGTTACGCTTTTTGGTAGTACGTCCAGTGTTTTCGGGGCGAGCTGGAATTGAAGACTGGTGGAACGGTAGGTTTAGGTGTAGGATTAGAGTAGAGCTGAGGCTAAGTGTTAGTCTAAAGGGTCTGAAGGTCCTTAGGCCAAGGCTTAGGCCAAGGCTTAGGCCAAGGCTTAGGCCAAGGCTTAGGCCAAGGTTTAGGCCAAGGCTTAGACCAAGGCTTAGGCCAAGGCTTAGGCCAAGGCTTAGGACAAGGCTTAGGCACAAGCTCGATGCTCAGACTCAGGTTTTCCGCGACCTATCGGCTCCCATTTTCACTAGAAGCTCATCCACTTACCACTATTGTACGAGTTATTGTACCACAAATCAGTCACAGTCATACAATTCTTGGTCAATGTTCCCGTTTTATCCGAAGCGATTAAGGTAGTTGCACCAACACTGTCAATCTTCTCCAACTTCTTCAAGAACACATTCTTCTTTGCCATTCTTCTGGCGATAATTGTCAATTCGGTGGTTACGGTAGTTGGCAATCCTTGTGGAACATTGGCAATGATGACCATCAAAAAACCAGTGACAAATAACCGAATGACATCATTTCCTCCATTGACAATCAGTCCAATTGTGAAAATAATGGTGGCCATGGTGATAGCCATAACGGTAATGAATTGAACAAATCTCTCGATTTCAGTTTCGAATTTGCACTTTTTGTCTTTCTGCCCGAGAGTCAATGAAGCGATTTGTCCGATGACTGTAAGTTCTCCAGTTCGGATTACGATGCCGTATCCCTCTCCATCCACACAGAAGGATCCATTGAAGGCGATGTTGTAAGACTCAAAGATCGACATCGATTCAGATGCGGTTTTGCAGTTGAACTCCAAAGGTTCAGCTTCTCCGGTGATGGAACTGGTCTCCAGGAAGAAGTCGGTGCAGGCCAGGATTCGCATGTCAGCTGGGACTTTGCATCCGGAGCGGACTACGACAATGTCACCGACGACGAGTTCTTCGGGGTTTAGCATGATTTCTTTTCCATCACGAATGACTTGACAAGAGGTTGGCATCAAAGTTTGGAAGGCTCGGACCACCTCAACTCCTTTCTTCTCCTCGAAAAATGACACGACACACATGATGAACACAATTGCGACGATGAAAATTCCGACGTACAAGTTCAGGGCGTCACTAAACATGTAGAATTGGTCAGAGCGAAATTCGAGGCCTATTTTTGATTCAAAAAGTATTTTGAGGGAGAAAAACTCACGTTGGATCATAAATATAGGTCAAAAAGCACAGGGCTGCTGCTCCAAACATCAGAAGCCAGAGGAGATTTCTAAAAATCAGAAAAAAATTGATTACGCTCCTAAAGTTCTCAAATGAGTCCTTACTTGAATTGTCTCATAAAAAGTTCCATGTTACTGATAGTTTTAGGTGGTGACAGCGCATTTCGTCCGTCTGTTTTGAGCTTGTGAGCCGCGTCTTGCTTACTGAGGCCATTGGATCTTTTGGGTTCAACGATATCGATGTGGGATTGGAAGAAGCGTTCGGAGAGTTGAGCAATGTGGAGTTGATGCTCTACGAAGGATCTAGAAGACAAAACTACAGTAGCCCAGCTCAAAAAAATTATATGACTCACGATGACAAGTCCTTATGAGTCGCCTCCTTGAAGCTGGCGTTCTCCGAGTCGCCAGCCGCTTGACGCCGCCGGCGAAACAATTGAATCACCCCAAGAAGGAATCCCATTTGAAACTTTTCTTTGCGTTAGTTAAAAGAGAATTCAACAAGACACTGACACCCAATACTGAATATATATATAGAGACGCCTACAGTATTCACTGACATCACTTCTTCTAGAGACACGCCTCCAATGTGTTTTAGGTTTGACCGTTGTGGAGAAAAGACCAAGAAAGAACAACTGGGAGGAGAAGAGAAGAGAGAAGAAGATGGAGAAGATGGATGGTCAGTTCTTGGGAATGAAATTGGACGAATGTTTGATTTTTGAATGTTTCTTTTGAGAAGCGGATGTTAGGAAAATGTTCGAAGTGTTGAAAATCGGCAAGTAGCTGAACAGTAGAGTTATAGATCCTCCCTCCTGTACTGTATGTTCAGGGCATCATATCTCGATTGACTTTAGAGATATCAAAATGCGGTCAACTAAAGAAAAGTGGAGAATGTATCATTGAACATTTCTCTAGTTGATCACTTTGCGATATTCTCATAAGCAACCGAAACATGCTGCGCTGAAAAGGGGTATCTGTTAGAAGGTTTACTACATATTAATTCAAGTTTCGAAAAAAGTTCGAAGCTTCTGAAATTTTCTCGATTCCAGAGCCGTGAATTTCTCAGTCGTGTACTGAAAAATTAGTTTTCTGATCCAAATGCTTCGACCGGTATTTTACCTTAAATCTGTTATTTTGTACATTTCTCTCCAATTTTGCTATTCTTTTATCTCGAAATTTCTATCAACCTCAATAACATCTTCATTTACAAATCGTCTGCACTCGATCTGCACCCATATCTTTTCTTTCTGATTCTTAGGGCAAATACTCGTTTTCAAAAATTACACAAATAACTATTTTCCTATTGTTGTTTCATTATTAACCTTGATTATGACACTGTTTACAAATATCAGCAAGGAAACACAACGCTTTGATCGTCGAGAAGGGAGAAAGCTAACAAGAATCTTGTTGCAGGAGAGAAATTTCTTTGTCAGAAAAAATGTGATGGGTGCGGTGCAGACAAAAGAAATACGGTAGCATAGAGACAATATAAGAAAAGGTGTACGGACTGCATAAAACACGAAGTTGATAAAAAATTATATCCAATGTTCAGAGCAACATATCTCAGTTGTTTCAAGAGTTATAAAAAAGTTTCCAACTGACAAAATATTCAAAATACAGTGATAAACATTTTTCTAGTGGACCACTTCTTGATAACTCTAAAAACAACTGAGATATACTAATTTGAGCAAGCAGTGCTAAGAATACCATCCGAAGCAAAGAGAAAGAGAGGGGCAGAGATGCAGAGGGTCTGGTTTCTCTGCCTCTAGCTGGAATTATGCTCTAACTTCAAGGGAGCGTAGCTCAGTTATTTTTACAGCTATCAAAAATTTTTCAACTAGTAAAATGTTCAAAACGTATTGATTGACATTTCTCTAGTTGGTTTTTTTTTTAATATTCGAAAACCAACTGAGATATACTGCTCTGAACATACAGTTCGGATACATTTTTCAAGGCAATTTTGAGAAAGGATGATCAAATTCATGCCCCTTGAAATAAGAATGAAAAAACCCAAATATTCCCAATTCACCATATTTATAGTAAGTGCATACACCAGATTTTCCATAAGTTTTCGCTCTCCATCCATCATTATTTTTTGTTTTCCATCCACGTCATCTTTAGACCAATGCTTACAGGAATGTTTGACTTCTTGCTGCTGCATATAAGCGCAGCAACGTCATCAGATCAACTTTTCTTCAGAGAGAAGAATCCGAAGAGTTCAAACTGTGAAAAAAGAAAGTTTCTTTCCGAAGAAATCGTTATATCACATCATCTGGTTTTCGGTTCTATAACGTTTTGGCTGGCAAAGAAATGGGCAAGGTGAGGGGAGGTGTCAAAATGCCTCGTCTACTACAGCTGATCGAGAGAGAGACCCAATTTATTACAAAATGATATCATTTCACTTCGTTCATAGTTTGAAGATTTTATGAAGTATAGATCAGAGATACCGTTGATTTTGACGCCACTGGGTACGGTGATATCATAGTTATGATAGCGATTCCGAAATCGGAAGAGATAAGGTGGAAGGCGTCAAAAAGTTAGAGTTCAAATCGGAAGTTAGTTGGAAGAGAGAGAAAGAGAGGAATCTTTGTTCAGTCGTTAAATGAAGTTTTTTGGTGGTGATGGGGTTTTACGACTTTTGGGAAGAAAGAGAAAAACAGGGATAATCACGGTGTCTGAAATTTATGTTTCAGATTGGGACAGGAAGATTTTGGGGAATTGAAAAATAGGAAGGGTTTCTGGTGGGTTCGAACAAGGGGCCGGCCTGGAGAGGGGCTGCCCAAAAGCGGTACTAAAGGTTTGATAGCGCTTAGAACAGTTTTCAAACTACAACATAGTGAGATTTAGTGTGCGCACCCTCAAAGTGAAGGGTCATATAACAGAAGAAAAGATACACCAAATACAAAATTATTCGATAAATTGCTATTTTTATTTAGGTCAGTCACACTCATGGTAGCAAACAGCAATTGTTCTTGACCCGGTGACGATGTACTTGGCATTTTTCTGGTGCTGAAATTGGAATCTGAAAAAGAATAAAAAATTTTTGAAAGTTTTGGAAGGGCGGAATGACAATAGAATTGCTTCTATATGACACCATTTTCAGAGCAGTATATCTCAGTTGTCTTCAGAGTTATAAAAAAGCTGCCAACTAATGAAATGTTCAAAAAGTTTTTCTTGACATTTCTCTAGTTGATAATTTTTTGATAGCTTCAAAACCAGCCGAGATATGCTGCTCTGAACAAGCAGTATGTGGGCAGGCCACCCGAAGCGCAGCGGCAGAGATGCGCAGAGACGCAGAGTGTCTAGCTTCTCTGCCTCTAGCTGACTCAATAGGAATGTATCTCAGTTGTTTCAAGGGGTATAAACATGTTTTCAACTAACAAAGCGCTCAAAATCAATTTTGAACCATTTCTCTAGTTGATCCCTTTTCAAAAATTTCATAAACAACCGAGAAATACTGCTCTTGACACACAGTGGACCTCCAATTTGAACACAAGGATGAGCACAAAAAATGTTCCAGATCAAATTACTCATTCCCCTATAACCCACTCAATCCTCTCTACCAAAACAATTGCATCTCCGTCATCCAACCAAAAAGTTTTATCACTTCTTATTCATCCCCTCCTATTTTTACCACCCTAAGTTTTTTCTTTCTTTATAAGGTAAGACATTTTGTGTTTTGACTTATTCTCATGCTCACCCTCAAAGCATGTCTCCATATAGCCCAATACTCTGGATTCATAGTTGGACAAGTTACAAATTCCTGTCTTCTATTCTTGATCCTGACCCGAGCTGAGAGGTTATTTGGAAGTTATCGTCATGTAATGGCGGTGTTTGCCTTCTATTCTTTGCTGTATACATGGATTGAGTTTATTGCACAACCGGTGGGTCTTACTGTAGTTTTACTGTAGCTTTTTAGACACCGGGGTCCTCAGATCCAGGCTGACAGTCACTGGACACTAGCCGCCTATCATAAGGGTAGCCTGCTATGATAAGCCACCTATGGAAAGAACGCGCTGAGTAAAACATGTTTTCTCTCTCTTCCTATACCCTCTGCGCATCGAAAATTTCCGCGGCCGAATGGTCTAGTGGTATGATTCTCGCTTTGGGTGCGAGAGGTCCCGGGTTCAATCCCCGGTTCGGCCCATTCTTTTTTTTATTTTTTTTTTCCAACTACAGTAACCTTCCAGGTAATGCACATCCAACAATCCATGTTCATAGTGATGCTAGACGGTCCTTTCCAGTTTGATATTGCGACTGGAAATGAGGTTACATGCCTGTATTGTGCCTCATTTGCCCTGTGTATTTCGTTGCTGGCTGCTCAGTTTTATTATCGATATGTGGCGGTTTGCAAGTACTTTTGTTTTGAATTTTGATGACAAAAATTGGAAAATAAATAAATTTAGACCCGATAGCCTGGCTAGAATAAAAGGTTGGAGATTAACCCTCATTTTTATTCCATGCCTCATATGTTTTGTCGCCTGGTTTGCATGTGTCTACCTAGGAATGCATAATACGGTGGAGAAGCAGAAGTTTATGAGGTAGGGGCCTAAAACATGAAATCTGAATCCAGGAACCCATAAATTCTAGGGATGTGATGCTAGAGAACTATGACGCCGACATCACCCAGGAATCATTTATCGCTTCATTGTACTGGACCTACCAAGAAAATGGAGAAAGGATATTGAGGTGGTGGGATATCATGGGATCCAGTGGATGCACTTTCATTCTGGTTCTCTGCTTCTCCACCATCCTTTTCTGCGCCTTTAATATTTACTACAAGTTGAAAAGTGCTCAAGCAATAATGAGTGCGAAAACCAGGGAGCTCAATCGTCAGCTCTTCATTACTCTTACTTTTCAGGTAGACCCTTTTATGACATGCCCTTCTAATCAAGTTTTTCTAGACCCTTCTCCCATTCTTCATGATGTATTGCCCTGTGGGAACCTTCATAACCCTCCCGTTCTTTGAAGTGGAAGTTGGTCAACTTGGAAATTATGTTGGCGCGGCGGCAGGCACCTATCCTGCCATTGAGCCTCTAATTGCGATATTTTTTATCAAGGACTTCAGGAAAACTGTTTTGTGTAAGCTTCATTTTTCTGGATATGGCGTAAAAAAATTTATAGGTCAGCGAAAAAAACGAAGGACCGATGTGAAGTTCAACCCGTCGAGAAACTCGGCGTCCAGGACCAGTTCAGATATACCGACGAGTTCTTTTCATTGATTTCGGAATAAATCCCATAGTTTTTGTGACTTACAAGCTGCAAATTCAGTCGTATTGTTTCTGGAATTTTCTGGAAAAAAGAAGGAAACGATTCTCACATATATTTATGCTAATAGTGTTCTCCACCACTTCTGGTTGTTTGATCACTTACAACTACAGTACCCCTTGTCATAAAACTTCCGCTAAAAAAAGAAAAATTCTCACATATTTTATGCAAATAACTCCCCTTCTCTAGTATAAAACCCCTCTAAATTCAGTGAATGGAATAGAAGAAAATGCGCTTCCTCCTTCCTATTCTCTTCTTCTTCATTCTCTTCTCCTTCCTGGCTGCTCCAATCGATGCTCGTGGTCCCCGCTGCACCAACTCCAAGCAATGTGGATTCCCGGAGAAAGCCATAGTTTGTGATGGTGGTTTCTGTATGAATTTCGATGAGATGGCAGAAAAATATGGTATTCGCGGGTCCAGATCCGGGTGATGACCTTCTTCTTCTTTCGATTTCGTTGAAATGAATCTTGTTAAGCATTCCTATTCGTTGAAAAAAAAAACAAAAAAGAAAAAAGATTGGGCCGAACCGGGGATTGAACCCGGGACCTCTCGCACCCAAAGCGAGAATCATACCACTAGACCATTCGGCCGCGGAAACTCTTGATGCGGAGGGCATACAGGAAGAGAAAGGAAACATGCAGTGCGTTCTTATCACCAGGTGTTGCATGTCGGCGGCATCCTAGCTGCCGCTCTATTACAGGTTTTGGTGTGATCTATGTTTATCCTACTTCCTCTTGGGACCTGACACGTCATGGAGATTTTGTGATTTCGATGTTTTCGAAATAACTTTTTTGTTTCGGTATCTCATTAGTCATTACCTCACCCAAAACAAAGGAGGTGTTCCTTTTCTTCTTCCGCCTAACCTAACGTCATTCTAATCTCCTCCCAAAGCACAGAACAGCTTATCCATCATCTTTTTCTTCCTAACGAAAAAAAATGCTCAAACTCTGTCTCCATCTGATCCAATACGCTGGATTCATCCTCGGCCAAGTCACAAATGCCACGTTGCTCTTCTTGGTGCTCACCCGAGCCGAGAAGTTGTTCGGAAGCTATCGAAATGTGATGGCTGCTTTCTCAGCGTACTCATTGGGATACACGTGGATAGAGGTGCTCGCGGAGCCGGTAAGTGAGTTAAAGGTGGCCAGATTTGTAGTTGATGGGTTCCAGGTAATGCACATCAAGGGATCCATGTTCATTGTGATGATGGATGGTCCCATCAAGCTGGATGTAGCAGCTGGGAATGTGCTGGCAGCGTTGTATTGTGGATCCTCGGCACTTTGTATTTCATTGTTGACTGCTCAGTTTTATTATCGTTATGTGGCGGTTTGCAAGTAAGTTGGAAGCATTTTTGGGGGTGGTTGGGGCTGGTAGGCTAGAAATTTGTTCAAAATCAAAGTTGTGGGGTCAGAAATAGTTAGAAATGTAGATAAGGGTAAGCTCTACTCGGCTGAGAACATAGTATTACCATAAGACCGACGAAGGCTCTCGAAAAAGAGACCGCAGTCGTTTAGATTTTGTTGCTCCGGTCCCGGAATCTAGGACGGCTTAGCAGCCCTGGTAAAAGCTTTTATAGCAAGGTCCGCAACCAGAACTGTAAGAGCCTTGAGCCTGGAAACTTTAGCGTGTAGGCCAGATTGTCTTGACGACGATTCTAAGCTTCCAGATGTGTAGAACTCACTGAGATCTTCATTTTGATGTATTTTTCAACTCACAATTTCGATTTTGAAGAAAGTTACGGCCTGCTCCAGATCTGGTTAACCCAAATCTTCCTGTTTTAGTCCCAAGATTCCTAAAAACATCCCTAATCCATTTCCAGACCCGAGATCCTCGAAAAAATAAAAGGCTGGAAGTTATCCTTCCTCTTCATCCCCTGCATCCTTTGTTTTGCCGGCTGGTTCTCCTTGGTTCATTATGGAATGCATAACACTCAAGAAAAACAAAACTTCATGAGGTATGCAAAACACAAAAAACACCTAATTTGATAAGAAGTTTCTAGAGATGTTATGCTAGAAAACTACGGAGTCGAAATATCCAATGAGTCATTCATCGGTCCAATGTATTATTCATACGATAAGACTGGAAAGTGTACATGGAGATGGTTGGATATTATGGCATCCGTGTTGTGTACCTGTATTTTGTCTACTGGATTGTCACTGATCGCTTTTTGTGTCATTAAAATTTATTCAAAATTGAAAAGTGCTGAGGTTATAATGAGTGCGAAGACCCGGGAGCTTAATCGTCAACTTTTTGTGACCCTCTCCTTCCAGGTACCTCTATTAGAAGAGCATGCCCTCCCAATAAAGATATTTTTACAGACAATTGTCCCCCTAGTAATGATGTATGGTCCGGTGGGTGCTTTCATAACCCTTCCCTACTTTGAAGTGGAAGTTGGACTCCTTGGAAATTATGCTGGGGCGTCTGCTGGGGTCTATCCTGCAATCGAGCCAATGATTGCGATATTTTTTATCAAGGACTTCAGAAATGCGGTTTTATGTAAGCTTGGAAAACCGATTTTTAGTAAAAAAAAAGATTGATTTTTTGTAGGTCGGAATGGAAAAAGAGCCGGAGCCTGGAGGACTTACTTCCTGGGAAGCACCTCACAAAGAGTCTCGGATATTCCATCAGACAAGAGTCTCGGATATTCCATCAATGTCTTTTTATTGATTTTTTTGAGATTTTGAATAAACTTTTTGTGATAATAAACGGTTTTGAATTGCCTGAAAAGACTAAAACGCTAGGCAGAGATAGTGAGAGAGCGCAGAGAAGCAGACAGTCTCGCTCTCTGCTTCTCTCTCACTCTCAGTAGCTGCTGCTATACCGAAGCACTATGGATGTCAGCTACATCGAAAATACGCTCTACTGGGCGACGCCACGTGGATTTCAAATTTTCGAAAGAGCGCATTCTCTGAAACTAGAATAAAGCAAAAAAAAAGTTTTTTTTTACCCGTGACCCTGCCAAATTTTCCAAAACATGAATTCAAAAATCCCTAATTTTCCCTAAACGTGACATCCCCCCACTACCCTACTACCCTCAATTTTTTCCCCACCCCTCCCCCCGATAACAATCAAACCTCAACAAAAAATCAGTACTTGTCACTGAAAGTCACACGAAGTTTGTTGATTTTCGTCTCGTGGTGCCCATCCGAACAACCAATATGTCGTATGCCAAGAGCTTCTATGCCGACCAGAAGAAGGCCAATCAACCGGAGCAACAGGGTTTTGCTGGTGAGCTTTTCTGACTTTTCCGACGAAATATTTTCAACAAGCACCTATTCCAGCTTCCCCAGCCATGCCTGCCTCCACTCCAATCGCCGAGGAGGCCACCTTGACCCCTGCCCAAATCCAGGAGGCCATTCGCATCTATCGTTCGGTGCTCTCCAGCTCCTCTGCTCCACCATCGCCGGTTCGTCGTCCGCCTTCGGCTCCAGTGGTTCCAGAGAGACCACAAGTGCACTCCAACTACTATGGTGGTGGACCAACGGATATTCCACAGTCCTACCTGCTCAACTACAATACTACCAAGGCGGTGACCCCGGAGCCGCAACAACAATTCACCGAGGAGCAACTGGTTGCTCAGCTTCAAGCTCTTCAAATTCAGCAGCAACAGGAGGCACCGGAGCCCGTCTACGAAGCTCCAGTGGCTCAGCAAAAAGTTGTTGCTCCGAAGAAGGCGGCTCCTGTTCTTCAGAAGATGTACGACGACGAAGAGTCCGGCTACTGCTTCGCTCGCATCAAGAACGATGAGGAGGAGGTCCCTGAGGTCCACGTGGCCACTCCGACGTCGGCTCCCCAGGTTCAACAGGCTCCGGCTCCAACCAACTTCTCGCCGGCTCCGGTGCCAAATAACTACTCGAAAGTTATCTCTGGGGTAAGAATTCTTTCACCTCCCAACCAAATTTATTCATTTCCAGCCATCTGAATACATTGGTATGAACAACGACTGCCGTTTCATCTACGACTCGCAGAAGGCTCCAGTCTCGTACGCCCAAAACAACTCATACACCCTTGTCAACGCGGCTCCAGTGGCTCCGATGTTGGTTCAAGAGCATGAGGACCAGGGGATGACTACGGAGGATATCACCCAGGTGCCAGAGTCTCCAGCGGTCACTTCGAGATTCAGGGGAATGATTCGGGTGAGATATCTGAAAAAAAAAGAAAAAAAAGAAATTAGGCAAAAATGATTTCGGGCGGGATCGAACCGCCGACCTTCTGTGTGTTAGACAGATGTGATAACCACTACACCACGAAACCGACATTCAGACACCGCCTCTAGGGCGTTTATATAATGTTGTCTGCGTCTCGCCTGAAGGGCGCCTTTATAAAGGTCATTAAGAAGATGCACTTTCGGCCTGCTTAGTATAGTGGTTAGTACTCCACGTTGTGGCCGTGGCGACGCTGGTTCGATTCCAGCAGCAGGCATTTCTTTTTGTTTTTTTTTCTATTTCTCTTTTTTTATTTTCTTATTTTCCAGAACGCCCAAACTCCAGTCCAAGCCACTGCTCCAATCGTCGTTGAGCGTATCGCGGAGCCCCAAGTCACCTACAACAACTATGGTGCATTTATGCCAGTGAACAACCAAATGTCCATGGAATCCGAGTACCAATTGCCGGTGCTCAATGATTTGGCCTCGTGCATTGAGCACTATTAAGAGCTGCTCGGGGTGAACTCGTCGAAACGAAATGTTGCTACAAAAAATCTTGGCTTTCTCTGTGTCCCAGTGAATGGGCGTTGAGTGTAATGAAGTTAATGTTTTTGAAGTTTTTTTTTAGTTTTCCCAAATGTAATGTCTATGTTTTTGTTTTTTCCGTCTAGCTATATTGTCATCCCACCTGTTTTATTTCATTGTGTATACCCGACCAAAATGCCTGGCTTCCTCCATACTGCTCAATATTTTGGGTTCATTTGTGCTCAGTTTACGAACCTTGTACTTTTATTTTTGATTTACAAGAAAGCCAAAAAGCTATTTGGAAGTTATCGTCATGTCATGTTCATCTTCACTGTTTACTCAATTTTGTACACGTGGATTGAGATTATTGCGTTGCCGGTGGGTCTTAACTTAAAGGCGCAGGGTTCTGAGAGCGGAGATAAACGCGCTCGAAGTTCGAAAGAGACGGAGACAGCGCGACTATCTAGCTGTCTGTGTCTCTCCCCCTTGGAACTGCGCGTCTCACAGAAATTTCTCCAGACAATGTACGTCCGGGGCTCTATGTTCATCCTGCTTGTCGATAGTTTTTTGAGATATGAACAATTCATAGGGTACCATGTGATGTGTCTATACTGCGCGTCGTATGCACTATGCATATCTTTCCTGGCTGCGCAGTTTTATTACAGATATGTGGTGGTTTGTGAGTAAGTAAACTTTTGAAGCTCAAGGACTTTGAGCTTAGAGGCTGGCATACCTTCAAATCTGAAAATTTGAATTCCAGCCCCAACAACCTTCACAAACTGACTGGTCGAAAACTCTACCGCATTTTTGTTCCTGAAATTCTCTTCTTTTTTACCTGGTACTCATTTGTTTTCTTCGGAATGTCTAGTGAGATTTCCGATGTCAGTTTTGCACGCAAAGAAATCCTGGATATCTATCATTTGGACACTGAACACGTGGCATTTGTCGCTATCAAATACTGGGATATCAGCCCCAATAGCACCAGTAAAACCATCCGCTTTGGTGACTTCACTAGCTATTTCGGGTGCTCCTCCATGATCGGGATTTGTTTCTCCACAATCATATTTTGTGCTTTCCGAATTTATTTCAAATTGAAGTGTGAGCAAAATGTGATGAGTGAGAAGACGAAAGAGCTCAATCGACAGTTGCTAAAAACTCTGGGAGTGCAGACAGCTGTCCCGTTTTTTATGATGTACAGTCCGGTGGCTTTGATCCTTAGTCTCCCAATTTTCGAAGTGGATATTTTTGAAAAAGCCAACCTAATTGCGTCTTTAGCAGGTTTATATCCAGCGATAGAGCCAGTGGTGGCCATGTATTTTGTGAAGGATTTCAGAAGAGCTTTGACGTGTAGTGAGTCTGTCTGTGTGTCTGTGTGTCTGTAAATCTGTGAGTTTCAGAGCATGAAAAGGTCGGGAGCCACATAGAATTACAGCAAGGTGGATCTCAGCGGAGCTCAATTGCATTTGTCAATAAATCATTGATATAGACATGCAGACACACAGGGGGACATGGGTACATTCACTTTTCTCAAAACGTAATTTGTTATTGCCATTAACAAGCTCTCCGGGGAATTAAAAATGACTCAAAATCATCATTGTGTCGCCTGACAACTCTTATTTTTACTCAAATTTCATTCAATTCTTATTTTTCTGGTTTGTTCTCTCAAAGATTATTCAATTTACTTCTCTTTTTCCACCTTCTATTTATGAAAAATCAGCAATATGACCAACCTACATATTATCCAATACGTGGGATTCATTTGTGCTCAATTTACAAACTTGGTACTTTTGGTTTTGATCTACAAGAAAGCGAAGAAACTATTTGGAAGCTATCGTCATGTGATGTTCATCTTCACGGCTTACTCGATTCTGTACACGTGGATTGAGATTGTTGCGTTGCCGGTGAGCGGGGTGGCTTGTGTTGTAAAATTTAGATAGCCATGAAATTCTACCTATAATCGCTCTTTGAATCATTTCTTTGGCGCTTCTGGGAGCCGAAATGTGCTCGCTGGAGGCTTGGGCGCGCAGGCAAGAGACGCAGACAGTGCGACTGTCTAGCTGTCTGCGTCTCACCCCTCAAATTTGAAAATGCGCATTTTAACGTAGGAAGGTGTGTACTTTGGAAACAGGCAAAATGCGTTTCTAGGCAGCTCCGGGAGCCGATATAGACGCACTTGAGGTTTGCAAGAGACGCAGACAGCGCGACTGTCTAGCTGTCTGTGTCTTTCTCCCCTCAAATTTAAAAATGCGCGTCACACCACGGAAAGATGTGTGCTTTAAGAAAAAGACAAATAGCGATCCTTCGTGCGAACCCTATTTTTACAGTGCTACAGGTCGGTCTGACAGAATTCAGATTCCGGACCGGCCCGGCCCAAATGTGCGCGCCTTTAAGGCCTACTGAACCTTTTGCTGTAGTCCCCACTGGCCTAAATTTTCCAGATCATTCACATCCATCGCTCCCAGTTTCTCCTCATTGTCGACAGCTTTCTCAAGTATGACCAACGACTGGGGTACTACGTTATATGCCTCTACTGTGCTTCCTATGCTCTGTGTATTTCATTACTGGCGACTCAGTTTTATTACAGATATGTGGTGGTTTGCAGGTAATGTTTTGCAGGTGTAACTTACGTTTCTTGAAATCATACATGGGTTCCCTGGGGATCTGGGCTTCCTGGTTCTGGCACGATGCTTTAGTCCTAAAATCTACGCCTCAAATAATTCCAGGCCTGACAAACTCTACCAACTTGATGGTTGGAAGCTCTCTCATGTCTTCCTTCCTGGAATAATCTTCTTCTTTGCTTGGTATGGAATTGTATTTTTTGGAATGGAGAGAACAACGGAACATGAGGAGTTTGGGAGGCAAGCTGTATTCGAAAATTATGGAGAGGACACTCATAGAATCGCTTTTATCGCGTTGAAGTTTTGGGAGACTGATGGGAGTTTTAATATTTCTGATGGACTTACTTATGCTGGATGTTGTTCTATTATAGCTATATGTTTCTCCACAATCGTTTTCTGCGCTTCTAGAATCTATCTGAAATTGAAATGCGAACAAAGTTTGATGAGCGAGAAGACCAGAGAGCTTAATCGACAATTGCTAAGAACTTTAGGAGTTCAGGTTTGTTCATTGGAGCGCACTTCCCTCATCCCTAAATTTTTAGACAGCCGTTCCATTTTTCATGATGTACAGCACGGTTGGAATTATTTTAACCCTCCCGATATTTGAAATCGAAGTTGGAAGGAAAGGAAATATTGTGGCAGCTTTGGCAGGGGTCTACCCGGCGATTGAGCCATTGGTGGCGATGTTTTTTGTGAAGGATTTCAGAAGAGCGTTGACGTGTAGTGAGTTTTGTTTCAATCTCAAGGATCCAAATTCAAATTTAGGGAACAAAAAAATCGGGAGTGAAGTTTTGGTTGCACTACATCACGGAGGATACAATTCGCAGAGGAGCTCGATTGCATTTGCTAATAAGTTATAAAAATTTTGATTAGAAAAATGTTTTTTTAACGAAAATCAATAAAAGTTTTATCAGTCTATTAGCTTCAACAATCATTCGGTTAGGCCGCTGCAAAGTGGTCGAATCGGTAGTAAAAGTTGTCAGATTAGATTTTCCTATTTCCGGCCGAAGAACCTCCAGAAACTCAAATTCAATTTCTGAATTTTTAATTTTGAGATCTAGTCGATCCATTAGACTCCACTTCCCGATTTTCTCTGTCATCCGCTCTTTTAGATCCTTGTCAGATCACGAATTGTAGCGATCTCATTCTGTCATCTCCGCTTTTTCTCCCCCGATTCATTTCAATTTTGTACATAT
Source organism: Caenorhabditis brenneri (assembly GCA_000143925.2). Taxonomy (NCBI): domain Eukaryota; kingdom Metazoa; phylum Nematoda; class Chromadorea; order Rhabditida; family Rhabditidae; genus Caenorhabditis; species Caenorhabditis brenneri. The sequence continues at coordinate 81,694 of GL380073.1, forward strand.
TCGTTCTATCTTGTGCTTCAATATGTCTTCTTGCCGAAGATACCTTTTTCATTTTTTCATAGTGATTACCATAACTATCTTGGGGCTTCTTCTGATGAGAAACCATCAAAACCTACCTTCAAGACGTAACCTGGTGGTGAAGTATGATTTTAATGTTAGTGAGAAAGATCGTAAGTAGAAGAAAAGCTGAAGGTTTGGATTAGGTGAAGGTTTTCAGCGACAGAAGTGCATCTGGATATCGGAGGAGGTATAATTCAAATGGGAACGTTGCAGAAGGAAAACTTCAGTTTTATAGAGGAAGAGGATCCCAGATTTTTGATGACTTCGTAGGTTCTTTAGGGCTGTGAACTCTGGGTAGGCTCTAGGCCTTAGATTTTAGGCTGCGTGTCCGGGTTTTTGGGTGAGTCTGGGTTCTGGGCTCTGAGCTATAGGCCCTGGACCTAGGACCTTGCTCTCGGTTCTGCCAATCAACCTGAAGCTTCCTCTGGCTGGTAGAGAATAAACCTTATTTTGCTGTTTGATAATTATAGGTGACTCAACAAAACCCCTAAAAATTCTAGATCAACCTGCCGAATTGAGTCATGGAACAAAATCCATTCTGATAGACTACCGTACCTCGAGTTGCACAGTTATTGGTTGAAGAACAATATTAGTAGGAATGTGAGTTAAGCCTAAGAATATCCCTGGTACCTCGTTCTTCCAGGACTACCTCTACCACACCACCCCAAGCCCTTTTTCTGCATTTGTCCATTCGGAACATATTACTGTTACCTTGACAGCTGAGAATATGTTTGGGTACGCAAAACCTCCGAAAACTGTCTTAATCCGATTTTGGTTCCAGCAAAAAAGTCTACTGCCGATACTACGACTGTAACCGCCAGGAGCTCCCCGATGCCTTCCAATCTGTGGTGTTCCCGGAGTCAACTGTCTATTGTGCAAGACGAGTTGGTGCAAAATACATCTCAGTTTCAGAGGGCAAAATCACAGGACCAGAGACACCTATACCGATTCAGAATAGGGTTTCTAACGGACCCCAACACTACTTCACTGTCTGCCTGGCTCCCTTGTATGGGGATGAGCCCAAGTTCATTCAAATCGTGGACTTCATTGAGTACCATATGCTTCAAGGCGCCACATTTTTTCATATCTATCTGAGAAACGCTTCAAATTATGATAGAATGTTGTTAGATGATTATGTAAGAACTGGAGAAATAGAGGTGATTACGTTGAATGATCACTATTGGAGAGCCGATTACATGTGGCATATGATGCAGATTAATGTGAGTTTGAATGTTCAGCATGGTTTTTTGGGCCACATAGTGTAGCGCTTCAAATGGTTGGTCTAGGGCTCAGACCCGCTAGAGGTGCTTGCCGAGTTCGATTCAACTTGTCCTCTTAGCCTCATATAGCACGTCACTGTG